>JALMLS010000478.1:0-153505 GCA_038496445.1 Trichosphaerium sp. ATCC 40318
GGTGGTTCTTTGCAAGTTGTTCGAACACTGCGTTCATTTGCTTGGATGGTTTGGACCATTCAGCCCAGAAATTGATGATAATTTGTCCATATCTAAATTCAGATAGTTTTTCGAGTTGTGTGAGGGTCGTAATTTGAGTTGTGGCCATTTGTGGTTAAAAGCGTGGAAATTGTTTTTTTCGTGGGTTTTTTTTTTGGTCCGCACGAATATTCTTGCAAAGTCGACATTTGCACTCAATTTCACACAATAACCATGGCAGAACAATACGGTGCACCAAACACCATCTCTCGTGACGCTAAGATCCCATTGTCGTTTTTCAAGAAAGCGCCTATTAGGCCGTTCAACGCAACTAGCATGCTACAAATCAGACAAGCTCGCATGGTTTCGCCAGTTAGCTTTTTCAAAATTGGTTGCGCCAACGCATACACCTTTTTCAAAGGCACTGTCCCACTATTATTCTATGGTGTATCAATTACTGTTTTCACTCTAATTTACACCATTGGTAAAGAACCAGCTACAGGATGGGAGAGTACGTTGTTATGTTATGCCTAAGGGATACTGACACTAGTTTTAGCGAGTGGCGCTTATGGACCTTCACGTACTGGTCATCGTATTACGTTGTTGAAACAGGGTAAAAACCCATTCGACCAAGCCAACTGGGCCGGACGTGGACATTAAACTCAACACAGGCGCTGATAATCGCGCTTCAAAGGCTAATTCAACACTTTGTACGCTGTTGGATTGCTGTAAATCTATATCATTGCGTCAAGGCATTTATTTTATTACAAACGACACTTCAACGCAAAAGCATCGAAAAGATTGTAGAACAACTCTAATAACAAGAAACTCAAACATCATGAAATGTTTTTGCCCTAATCAACGTCTTAACAGTTAACGAGTTGGGGTTGGTTGTGCGAGCAGGAAAAAGCCATGGGACAGTTTTTTTTCACAGCGTGTGGGTTTATTATATTTACATACAGTTACATGATCCCCTTTTTCTTTTTGGGTTTTTTTTCCTTTTTTTTTTTTTGTTTTGAACGGAAGAAGAGGTGGTTTTCAGAAATTATTTTTGGTGAGGGTTTGTTGGTTGAAATTAATATGTTACACGATTAGAAAAGTCAAAATCCTCGGTCTGCCTACCGTACGTCCGAGAAGCACTCCTTTTCCTGGGGTTATTACGGCGGTTGGCGCCAAGTTTGGTTGCGCGTATTGAGTTTGGCCAAAAGCAGGATCTGCCAGATCCCATTGAATCTCGTCGCTCAGACTCTCGTCTATTCAGCGCTATATGATGCATCGCATTGCTCAACATAGCGCCATCGTCTGTGTAATAACCCTTGGCGCGTGCGCGTTGGGTTGGATAGCCATGTACGTCATAGAAGGCGTTAACACTGGCGCTCTGTGCAGCGCCCTCAAAAGACATGCTCCGTCTGTGCTGAGGTCTATGTATGTGTTTGTTTGGCACTAATACTGGTGCTACTTCTTGTGATCGCCGCTGTTGTCGCTCTTGCGGTCGCTGTTGTTGTTGAGGCTCTACTATTCGCGACATACGCCGACCACCTGTAGACATATTGGGTGACATTTGCACGGCAGAGGGCTGCACGATCTTGGGTTGCTTTGCAAACTTCTTTTTCAAAAATGGATGATTCACTGCGTCCAGTGGAGTGATTCGATTTCGTGGTTCATACACCAGCATTTTAGATACTAGATCGTGGAATGCTTCAAGTTCTGACACATTAATATCCGGCGCCTTCTTCGACTCAATAATGTCCAGTAGCGATGTCCTCTCGCCATCCTAGTACCCAATGCGTTAGTGTGTACCAAAACAAGAGACAGTGTTATGAGTAGGCATTAACCAACCCAAAAATGTGCGTACCTGCCGCGGTAAAGTGTCCCTGCCAACCTTGAATATGTGCCTGGCGTAATAACCGCGCATCATGGTAGAGCTGGGTGGACCCAGGACGTCTATTATTTTGTACAGTTGGTCCTTTGAGTCGTCTCCTCTGAAGAGAGGCTGTGCTGTGTAGAGCTCCACCAATACGCATCCCAAACTCCACATATCGATAGGATAGCTGTATTCAGTACCAAGTAATATCTCAGGTGCCCTGTAGTATCTACTTTGTACGTAGGGATACTTCTATTTTGTTCAAGAACGCCTTTAGTATTAAAAAAAAATAAAACTTGAAACACAAGCAAGTTGAGGCAGACATACCAGCTCGTCCTTGTTAGACGCCGATACTGAACTCCCAAAATCTATCAACTTGACATGAGCGGACGTGGGTGATATCAACACTATGTCTAATACAAAAACGATTAGGGATGGTGAGAATATTCAACAAACACTTTGTTGCGGTCGGCTTGTCCTTTTGCTTACTCTCTGGTTTTAAATCCCTGTGTATAATCTTCTTGTTGCGCAAAACAATCAAAGCGTAAAGGAGTTGATAACAAATCTTCTTAATGACGCGCAGGGATAGGCCAGGAGACGTTTTTTCAATCGTAAAGTTTAGGAGTTTGAGGAGGTTGTGTGAGAGAAGCTCAAACACTATGCACATGTGCCCATTATGCTCAAACACTGTCTTGTATTCCACTGTAATATCATTCTTAGCATTGGAACAGGTTATAGCAATAGTTTAATGGTACCTATGTGGGATGTGCCGTGCGGCGATGCATTCAAAAATTTGAGTATTTCAATCTCCTGGCGAGCACCACTTCCAAAAATAAATATTGTATTTCCGTAATAAGGTAATGACTAATACGCACGTTTTAAACGCTGGACTGTTCCGTACAATCTTTATGGCGAATTTTTCTATGAAGGCAGTAAGAAACCGTGACGTCAACATTATCATGATATCAGACAACAAAAAAGCAAAAAAACGAGTATTCACGTCAAATCCAATCGATTTTCTGCAATACGACGATACTGCAAACCCTTCCAGTTCTCATGAAGCTGTAGGATTCACCAAACGCACTTTCAAATTGTGCCTCTACTAAGAAAAGAATTCTATTGCTCAACAAAGTGTACCCTCTGTTCGTGTGTCTACCGCAGCGACTGCCTGAGCGTGTGATCCTGCACCCAAAATCTCTGTGACTTGATAGAAATCTCCTAACATTTCACCCAATTGTACTTTGTAGTAGTTTCGCTCCTTGACTTGCTGCACTTGACTCAACTTATGGGCAAAAACCTGCAAAGCAAATAAGGTGAAACGGTTTTATGAAAGTTTTGTTTGGGGCCTTCAAAAACCGGCTCTTGGTTGTTGTAGCGCGTAAAAATCACGAGGTTGGATGAATAAAGTACCTTGGTCAAGTTGCTGTACGTTTTGTCTAGAAAAGGGGTGAGAAGTGCAAGGCTAAATTTTTTTCAATTCAAAAAAAAAAAACGTTACGTACCCAAGTTTATTGTTAGTTTCACGACTGGTGCCTGTGACCTGGGTCGCATTGTGCTCTGCTGTGTTCTGTTCTGGTGTAGTGCATCCGTTGAATTGCCATGGGCAAATGCATCATACGCGGACCTGCCTGACTCGTGGTTCCACATGCTGGTCGGTTCTGAGGACCTGTTCACGGACGGGCTGTTAGGAGTAACAAAGATAAATGAGGCAGGTTAGCGCTTTTTTCGCTTTACGGCAAACAGTGTGTAACAATCACAACGTAGGGCGTACACCATGTTCACTTCGCTCTGTGCGTGTGAGGCAACGTTATGTTTGGAAGTGGAATGAAGTGCTGAAGCGGAAGCCTGTGCAGTGATCGTAACATCGTTGCCAAACCCCTGTTCCGTTGTTGCAAGCCCAGTTTGTTCTATAGTCTCCGGTGTGAAAGGCGTCGGCAATTCTCTACTCTGGATCAATGTCGTGGATAGAGAAACGCGCCAAAAGAAAAAACAAGCCAAAAAAACCGAAAATCAAAAAAAAAGCAAAAAAAAAAAAAAAATACCCAATCTGCGCTTTACCTACGCACAACAAAACCAAAAGGTATTGGTTTGTACAACCGAAAAAAATTATCGTTTCACGCACGTGGCGCAACCAGGAAAAAAAATAAACCAAAAAAAAAAAAGCAAAAAAAAAATTAGCGTGGCCGTTCTTTTTTACTGGGCATGTGTTAACGCACGTGCTACTATTAACGAATGATTTAAACGATCCATTAGACTCAGATTTTAGGCATCGTCTAGCTTTGGCTCTCTCGTGTAGTACTTCTGTACTTTCATCGTAGCTGGTGTCTCGTTTGCTCATTGGCGCACTCCAAACACAAAAAAAGTGCGCTTTGCCGCCGTGCCTTGCGTTCTATGATCGAAAATGATGTTAAATCGACCTGAAATATTGTTCTTTGACTTATTTGCGCTCAGGTGATTTTTTTTATGAGGTAGTTCAGAAAATTATGTTAAGGCGAATGACACCCTTCCTTTTTGTCGTCAATATACGTTACACTGTATAGCGCCGCGGTACGCAGTATTACACCTAGGCGATGTACAGTAAGTTATCCCGTTTGGTATCAACCCTTTTTTTTTGGTACAAACCAGTACTAGTAGGTACCTACAACCGTTTTTCATTTTCGTGTCATGACATAATAAAATTTCTTCCGTTGGCTTATTCGGTATTTTAATTGTGTGGTCTATCTAATTTTACAATGGGACTTGGTAGCTTTTTTTTACAACGTGTGGTACTCTTCCCGAAGAAATAAGCTCGCTGTGGTTGTCTTCTGGCGCTTCGGTATGTCCTGTACAAGTTAGTCCCGGATGTGCACTAACGACATTTCTTTTGTTTTCAAAACCCAAAAAAAAAAAAGGTTGTTTTTCGCATTCATTCACGCACCTTGCTCTGTGTGTGGTCGGTGTTGGTGGCCGTGGTTTCCGTTGTGAGGGTGGTTACACGATCCTGATGAATGGCTGTGGTTGTGTCCCTCGCCGTGAGCGTGTTCAGCAGCGTTATGCGCATGTCCAGAACCTGCCACTTTAGGATATTGTCTTCGTTTGGTTTTACTCCTTTTCCTTGCCGCTGTTGTACCACTTGCTTCGATAGTATTAATAGGCGCGCCAGCAGCCATACGATCAGCTATATTAACTATCACAGTCTTTTGCACTTGTAAGTCATATTTCAGTTTTGTCGTCTCCTGCAGCAATCTTCCATTGCGTTCTATTTCAGTTTGCAACTGCTTCATAAACTTGTTCCTTTGGTTATGGAGTGTAACAATAGAGGCACTTGCTTCCCGCTCGGCGGCCTCATATCTCCCTCTAGCGGCTTGAAGTTTTACCAATTCTGCGTTATACACGCTGTCATTGCTGGGCAATCTCTTGGGACTGTCGCTTTGCTGTGGCGTTGCTGCTTCCAGTTTGTCAGCACGTGCTATGGCTTCATCGCGTTGGCGTTCAGCTAGGGGTATATGTTAGGTTATTGTATCGGTTTATTGGATTATCAGACTTGTTTTAACGTACCAGCGGTAACCGCCGTAGTCAAGGCGGTAATATTATCCAAGAGGTGTTGGTGTTGTTGCGATTGCTCGACAGTGACATTGGCGCGTTGAGTCATGGCTGTCATCTCTTCAATTTGTTTGCGTAGCCTGTTGCTCTCCATTTGTGCGGCATTTGTAGCAGTACCTGTGATTGGGTGAGACAAGGCCGGTACATTGTAACAAACAAAAGGAACTAGTTGATTGAACGACTTACCGGCAGCTTCGAGCTGTGTTCGCAAACTGCCTATAGTTCTGTCTGATTCTGTCACAAGTTTCTGTCGTTGTGCTTCCAGCTCTTGTTTGTGATCATTTCTTACTTGCTCCAGGGTGGTCGATAAGTGTTCGTTCTCGCGCTGTAAATTGTCTAGGGTTGCAAGTTTTCCATCAACGCCTTGGAATTTTAACAAAGTGTCACTATTTGCGTCCTTTGCTTTCTGCGGTTGTATTAATACTTCCAGCGCGTTGTTTACGTTACGTACTTGTAATTGCTCTTGCAACGACACAATTTCCTCCTTTTGTGCCTGTATTGTCTTTTCGTGCTTCTGTATTGTTGCGCTATTGGTTAATTTTTCTTGTAGGAGTTGTTTGTTTGTTTGTTCCAACAGTTTGTAGCGTAATGGACTATCTGTAGTGTGTGGCACTGGATTAGAGGCAAGTGTCGACGTTGGCACTTGAATATTTGCTGTTTGGGTAGGGTTTTGCGTATGAACGCTACTTGTTGGTTGTGTAGCTGTTAGGGAGCTGTCTGACGCGTCAGCACTTAGCTACAATTGTTTAAAAATGGTTTAATAACCGTTACTGTACTGTACCATCTTGCCGAGTTCAATAAGGCGTTGGCGTTCGTCGTCCGCCATTTTGTTTACTTGATGAAAAAATACACCTTGGAGTACAACACTGGACTGGTATAAAGTACTTTTGGTTATTCCACGTACAGTAACGCTTTACGTGGTTCGTGTCAGAGAGCAATGGTTTGTTTAAGTCTGTGTGACATTTAAGACCACTTGTTTCGAGTGGGGAGAGTAGCGACCTGATAAGTATTCGAAGGGGTGACATCACCCAACAGTCAAGATAGTGGATGAGAAGTTTTGACATTCAAAAAGCATGCGATAACGATTGGAGTAAATTCCAAAAAGTGAACACAAAGCGAACAAAAAAACGAGACCAAAAGTATGTTTGTAATTATTTGTACATTTATTGTTTTTTAGCACGCTCAGCAAGTCTTGCATTCCTTTTATCTCTTTTATTTCGCTGCTTTTGGTGATGGCGTATGGCTTTCTTGACTTTATTTGGTTTAAACTCTAATGCCATATCCTTAACTTGTGCTTTCTCCTTGAGCGCCTTTTCTGTCTGGGCTCGTTTTCTCATTTCAATAGTGACATCTGCTTCAACAGGGGCGTAGTTACCTTCCCGTTCAGCCTGCAGCTCGCGTGCATAATTATCCTCAACTTGTTCCTCATTAGGCTATAACAGCAGATGGTTAACGACTTGAAAGTAAGACAAATAAAAAATTAAAAAAGAACACAAAACGTACCCCTTCGTCTTGCACCAGCTTTGGCTTTCTAACGTATGGCTCATCGTGTCCAAGTAAAGCGGCTTTGTATTTCTCAGCCTTCTTTTTGTAGGCTGGTACATGGCTCTCCCTTCCGTAGTTGGTGTAAGGCGACAAGTGAGGTGGTAGGACAGCGCCTGGGGCATAATCGGTCACAGGCATTGGCACCGCAAAGTTGAGCGAGTCGTACACCCACTGAGGTTGGACGTAGTCGCGGTCCAACATGCGGTGCTTCATGTCATGACGATCCCATACAACGTGTGTTATATTCTCATCATCTACATCCAGCGTCACCTCGCCACCGGCAGCCAATATGATAAAGGCTAGCGACGTCATTGGTGTTTCACGACCAAGGTAGAATACCAAGTCGCTAAACACTGAAGCCACACGCCCTTTGCCTTTGTCGAGGAGGGCATCTCGATCCTTCTCAAACTGCTCTGGAGGGACGTTTTCGTTCATATCGGCTTGGTCTTCTTCTTCCATTGGTGTCACCGTGTTGTGTTCGTCAGATTCTTGTTGTCTTGTGACAGCCTGCTCTAGTACATTGTTATCAATCTCAACGACTTCATCGTGCATCTCGGCGTCCTACATCACATCCGTGTCAGCAACTGAATACGAATGCAAGAAATGGTGGCACGCTTGGTGGGGTGCTCAAAAAAAACAAAAAAATGATTCATTACCTCATCATCGTCGTCTGTGTGGTGCATTTTGTCGACTGTTTCGGCGGACAGGTACTGAATGACAAGCTCATCATCCTTTGGAGGGTACGATAGCTCGGCCTGGTTGAACAGTCTGAACATTACAAATCCCATGTATACCAAATAAAACTCAAGGAAAGAAATGACGATTAATTGCTGACCAACACTAGCGTTCACCTGCAATAAAAAAAATAAGGAAAAACAGTGATTTGTCTTATCCCAAAATTGTCGCGATTTGGCTAATCGTATTACGTACAGCCATGTTAAAGTTGTGCGGCTCTAACCAGGTGATTCTGTGACCGTGAATATCAACTGAATAATAGATACCCTTGATGGAGACAAAGGTTTTTCTCAAGGCATTCGTCTTGGATACGTAGAATTTAAAGTATTTCAAATATGCATTGGCTGTGTTGAGGTGCGCGTGTGGCAGTTGATCTGATATTTTTGGCATGTGTGCGAATAGAGCAAGGACGGATAAAGCATCGTCCAGCCCTTGAAGAGCTTTTTCAAACGTAGGGTAGCGCTCCTTGACCTGCGAAAAACAATTACAATCAGCTCAACCTTTTCATAAATGGTAAAAAAAAAAAAAAAAAGCATTGTTTGCCAAGTGTCAAAAAGAAATACGTACAACGTGGTCTAGGTTCATCTTCGGTTTTTCTGTAACTAATGTGCGAATTGCGTCAAAATCGCCAGCTTGCTCTGCTCGCTTTACTCTCTTGTGCCACGTCTTGAGCTTGAGCATCGTTTCAAGCATTGGGTCGTGTAACAGATGGCGTACATCCTTCGCTCTTTAAAAAATGTCATAACGTATACTACGAGCAAGAACAGCGGTCTTGGGCGTACCTGTATAGAATTGCATCAGGTTTGAACCCTTTCTTGTGTCTATTCCGTGGTTCACGCGGGTAAATACCCTTTAGAATACATAACCGCCTGTTTCAAGTCATTTCTCAAGTATTTTGTTTAGGTAATGTACCTAAAGTCGAATTGACTGACTTGTGCGTTCCTGCGCGCCTTGGAGCTTGACCAGTATTCCTTTTTAGCCCTCAACTACAAGAGTCAGTGGTTGGCCTGTGTAAAATAGCGTACAGCTGATTTCGGCTTGTACCGAACATGGTTCAGCATCTTGGTGTTAGTTTTACGACCCATGCTTTGTACTTTCTACAGAGTTGCGAAATGTTGAGTAAAAGAGTCAAGGCAGGTTTACTTAATCAAACAACGTTTATACGCTCCGTTAAACTGTACTTTGCACAAAAAGGTGCACTGTGAAGGCAAACTTGAGGAAAAATTGCCCAACGCGGTTGAGCCCCAACTAGATTGCGCCAATGAAGGAGTAGCTCCTCGAGGAAGTAGTGGAATGGTACTGCGTGCAAAATGTAGTACTTTGTCAGAGTGACAGCAAACATAGCTCTCATGTACGTAATGAACTGTTGGATCTGTAATTGAAAGGTTTTTTTTTTTATTTTATTTTTTACAAGCTAGGATGTAATTGAAAGGTAATAAGGACAAACGTTAATAACACAAAAACTTTCGTCCTAAGACAACCTCTAACGTTGCTGGGGGTAAAACACACGTGTGTAAGAATATATACGCTGTTCATGACCTGCAGTGATGTTTTTTATTGAACCAATATCCATTGGATTTAAACAGTTAAAAACTCTCTTTTTGGTGTAGTTGCTATTGTGTCTGTTGTGCTGTAAGTTATTTAAATAAAGGCAAATTGATAATTTGTAAATAAAAATGCTGATTTTGCAGATTTAGTAGTTGATTATTGAGTACCTTTATAAAGATCTTGTACTTGTTGTTAAAAAGCTTGATGGGTCTGTAGTAGCAATTGTTTAATAACAGCTTGGCTGTTAATGGTGCAGTTTATCAACTTTATTGAAAACAATCAATAAAAAACAACTTGAAACAGCAGCAATAATTTTATTTGATACACATCCATGCCAAAGAACATTGGTTAAGAGCAAATGCTGGCATCTATAGTGTTTTATTTTTTCATATCTTACAACGCTATTACCACAAACCAACAACCAAACAAAAAAATCCACAAAATCAACATACATCAGTGTCATCTATTTGGTCATCCACTACACTGTATAGTACAATGAATGAATATTTTTTCACACTTTTAAAAAATCTTTGGTGTAGAGTTAGTTTTGTACAATAAACATGATTGAAGCTGAGAGAGAATAGTTTGAAGGCATTTGATAGCTGTGTTAGATTTTTGGACTTAACAATAAAAACACAATATGTTGGTTCAAACTCTTGAAAACATGTAATGGACACTTTGAAGTTATACACACTGTAAAAGCATTTTTTAATTTGTCATTTTGTTTATTTGGGTGATTTGTGTGTCAGTTTTAGCTTAAGCTGTGGCCAATTCTTCCTCCAGTGTGTTGATTCTCTCGCTTTTGCTTTTCTCACTTCTTTTTAGGTGTTTGAGTTCCCTGAGATAACCTTTCAAGGAACATTGTTGTTGTGCCTTTCATAAGTGTGTATTTGAGCTTTTAGGTTGGATAATGATCATCTTCTAACAGTTGGTTATGGCACATTTCACATTCACTGTTCACATTGCTTGGCTCAGCAACAATGTGCCTGATGTCAAAACCAGAGATATAAAGTTTGTTGTGATACTTATGGCTAAGATCCACAGTTGATCTCAAAGCACCAAGTACCGATTTAAACTTGTCAGATTTGTTGTTTCTACAATAAATGCTAACTTTGTTTTTAGCCCACAACTTGAGGTGTGTGAGGCTTATGTGCTGATTTAATATCTTAATGTAGGCTTTGCCATGGCGAATGGTGTAATAGTACTGGTACTTGGCCTCCACTCTTCAAATTGCTGTAGAAAACTATAGAATTGGACAAAATATGTGTGTCCAAAACATGCCCAAAATGTGCCATTTGCATGTTTTAACCATGACCTGTCCTTAATAGAAATTTGACCAAAAAAGTGAAAAATAACAAAATGGCAAACTCAAAACTCAACCATCTCACCCCAAAGCTGATCACCTCTGATCACTAACAATAAAACATGTATTTGCATCCAAGTGAGCAGTAATTAGGTTTGTATTGGCATGGCTTTAAAAGTATGCAAAAAAATCTAAAAATATCCAAAAACCAATAATTCCTTGATTTTTCTATTTTTTAAGCAAAAACAATAGATTAAAATCCAATAATCGTCTTTAAAAAGAGGTTTAATGAAGTTATTGAGCCATAATATCCTTTATCTACCCTAAATACCTATCTGAAACTTGAAATATCTAAAACCACAAAGTTTCAGCTCCATAGAAGTCAGTTTTATTCATTTCTATCGTTACATCAATAGTAAAATTGGAAGTATGGATCCTGTAAGGGTTTTTTTGTACAGGTCAAAAGTACAAAACCTGTACAGGTTAGGTACAGGTCAAAATATGTGTCAGCAGTTATAATTGTGTACACAAAAAAGTAAAAACAATGGATTGGTTTATTGTTTTCTTAACTATTACAAGTACATTTACATTGCAACACATTATCCAGTGGTGGAATCGAACAAAATACACGTGCCTAAAACGTGCCATTTGTGTGGAAAATAAACGTGCCCAAAGCGTGCCCAAAACGTGCCATTTGCGCGTTTTAACCATGACCTGTCCTTAATAGAAATTTGGAGAAAAATTCAAAATAAAAAAATTGACAAACTCAAAACTCAACCATCTCACCCCAAAGCCGATCGCTTCCAATGGTCAACAATAAAACATGTATTTTCACCCAAGTAAGCAGTAGTTAGGTTTGTATCGGCATGGCTCTAAAAGTAGGCGAAAAAATCTAAAAATACCCAAAAACCAACAATTTCTTGATTTTTCTATTTTTTGTGAATAACTCAGGTCTACTAGTATGAATCCTTTAAAAAACAAAGTATGGCCCACTATTAGGTACAATGCATGGTTTTGTGGTGGTTTGGGGTTCAGTGCCCCTTTTTAAGGCAAAAATGATAGAAAATAGGTATTTAGGGTAGTTTAAGGATATTATGGCTCAATAACTCCATTAAACCCCTTTTTAAAGACAATTATTGGATTTGAGAATTTTTGCCTAATTAGGTAAGTTCTTGCTTAAGTATTTACGATAAGGCAGGATTGGCAAAAAAAGCAGGTAAAATGGCAAAAACATGAAGTTGGTTGATATAAACTGGGTATCGTTTATGTGGGGATAGTTTTATGTAAAGTTTGTAATAATTGTACCAAACCTCTTTGTAATCGTTATGTGTTATGTATCGTAATAAATTGTTATTTTCTTTTCCTCTATAAAGTGGTGTTTTATGCGTGCCCAAAACGTGTGATATGCGTGGCAAATATGCGTGCCCAAAACGTGCCCAAAACGTAGATAATAAACGTGCCCAAAACGTGTCCAAAACGTGTGATTTGCGTGGCCAGCATGTGGAAGAGAAACGTGCCTTTTGCGTGGAAAAAAAACGTGCCCAAAACGTGTCCAAAACGTGTCTTTTGCGTGGAAAATAAACGTGCCCAAAACGTGCCCAAAACGTGCGATTCGCGTTCTGTCCGATTCCACCACTGTTGATTTTGTTGCTTGTTGGTGAACAATACAAATGAGACCTCATAAAATTTAGCAACATTGCCAGACTACTGGTGACAACTTTTAAACATGAACCAGTTGCAGATGTTATTTCTTCTGTTTTCAACCAAAATGGAGATAGTCAATGGCTTACACAAGTAAAAAACACCAGATTGGGTATATTTGTGAAGTATAACTTAAGCTTTCAATGTGCAGGCACACAGCTTCCAAAAGACTTGACAATGTTGTTTAATGCTTAATGAAAATTGAAGATAAGAGTGTCAGGGACTACAAGCAAAGCCAATATACTTGGTGACAGGGATGGAGAAGAAAACCTGCTGGTTGTTACCACCAATGTTGATTTGAATGCCTTGGTCATATTGAAGTGATTGCCCTGCTAAGAGGCTCCAGCATAAGAGCAAAGAGAGTAAAAGTGTCTTGCTTCACTTTAAATGACTTGTTAGAAATTGTGCCATAAATGTGAATAAAAACATTGCAAATTGACAATGGCAGTTGTTATTACCATACAAATGCCAACATTGGGCAAGATTAATGACAAATACAGTATGAAAGCTACTAAACACCTTTTTGCTATATACTGGAATTGGGATTTTGACCTTAACCTGTACTATTGACTTTTATTTTGACTTGAATATCACCTACCCACTCACTTTCAAACATTAAACAAAAACCTTTAAATCCCAAAATTGGTTTTTTTTTTTTTTTTAAAAAAGGTGGGTTTATTGTGCTGTGGACAACAATAACCATGTGTGCTGTTTATTACATTATATGTTTTCATAGTTCGAAATAAAGATCTTCATCCCATTTGTCTGAGCTGTCATCATCTGAATAATAATTGTGTCTTTGCCTACTTGACCTACATATGGGTGGGGTTAGTAATTTTAACTGGTTATTGATATAAGTGTTTTTGGAGTTGGTAGGTGGTAAAGGGGGTGGATCTGGAGGTGGAGGTAAACCAGCACCAATCCTCCCATGTATCTTTAAAATCAACCATCCAATTAGCAGGTTTCCAGTAGTGGCCAACTTGTATAAACTTGACTTCATCTGGTAATGATTCACATTGGGAATTGTCAAGGCTACAAGAATGTTTTGTTGATGCCAAAACATTACCTTGAGTGGTGGGAATTTCCTGATCATGTATGAATGAATTGCAACATTTTCATATACAGTGCATAATGGAGCTTATATGAATTGCTTTTTCTGTATTTGTGGATACTTTGAGTGTATTTTCATTCCAACTATTGAGTCCATTAGAAATGTGCTCAATAAGCATGTTGCCTACAGCCACTGCATAATCCCATTCAAAGAAAAGACAATGACGCTGAAGTGGGTACTGTGAGTCTGAATGCTTGACAGGTAGTAGTTTTAGTAAAAAACGCCACAAAATATCACGTGGCCTATTAATTCCCCTAAGTGAGCTGACAGACTTCAACATCTTATGGACTTTCCATCCTTTATCCCTCATTGCCTGCAATGTGGGGGGCCATTTGACTTCAGAAGCTTTGGGTGTGTTGTGTTTGACAATGTCAGACACTTTAGCATACTTTTGAGTTTGGGGTATTAAATCCCAAAATTGGTAAAGGTATGGCAGCACTTGGGAATAGAATTAAGTAATAAGCATTTCCTAACAATTTTATTACATGAGTAGTAATTTACAGGTTGTTTCCAATGCTGTTGCAAATTTACAAAAGCATACACCCTCTGCGACCTCCTCGGCCCTTTCTTGGCGGAATAAATACATCATCATCATCGCCCTTGCCACTGGCAGTAGCTTCTCCAGTTCCTAGATTTGCATTGGCTTGCTTCCTGACTTTAAGGACGGTATCTACAGCCAATTTGAACACTGTTTGCAGATTTTGTCGAGTTTTGGCTGATACTTCAATGTACTTGACAGCTTGAATCTCGTCTTTAACACCTTCTCCTTCAGCTGTGGTGACAGGCTCATATTCGCCGGTACTAGGATCAGCAGCTTCTTCTTCACGGAGATCGACCTTAGTGCCAATCAAGAAGTATGGCACTTCTGGGACGTAGTGGTTTACCTCAGGGAACCACTATTTTGAATAAAACAGTTAAAAAGTGCAAAAAAAACAGTAAAGATGAGTACTAAACGCATAAAAACAAGTTAAAAAATTACCTTTTCCTTGATAGAGGCAAATGAAGATTTGGTTACTGTAGAAAAACAGAGTAGAACAATATCGGCTCCCTAAAATAACATACATGAGACAATGCGTATAATTGGCTTTAGCGTAAAACACAAAAAAAAAAGCAGGCGTGACTAGAAATCAAAGGATATCTAACGAACGTACTGGGTAGCTGAGAGGGCGAAGACGATCGTAATCTTCCTATTTTTAATATATAAGTGGATTGTTGTGACTGTGTGAGGTTTCGAAAAGAACGTCACGTGCGCTTTTACCCACGTGGGGTTTGCCGCAATATATAAATAGCAAATGTGTTTTGTTGCTTATTGCGCAAACAAAAAAAGCCAATTACTCCTTTTGTTGACGTACTTGACCAGCGGTATCCCACAAGTGTAGAAGTACTGTACTGCCATCATCCCGTTCTAGTTGCGCGGTGTAGTTCTATTATAGCGGGTGCCATTAGTAAATCATTTAAAAAAACCGGTTGATCTATGCGTACCTCGAAGACAGTAGGTACGTATTCTGTTGGGAATTTACCCTTGGCAAAAGAAATGAGTAGGGATCTAGACAACCCATTAGCTGTATTTTTTTTTCTGATTATGTAACGCCAAGTATTTATTTTTGGTGATTGTATTTGTCGTGTAGAACGGTCTTGTTAGGCGAAAACAAAATTTTATCGGTCGAGAATTGCGTAAAATTAAACAAAAGGCATTAACCGCGCCACTTGTAGGGCACACGGCGCGCAAATGATATTTTTTTTCGATAACGCACGTTTTTCCTACAGCGCCATCACCGACTACGACCAGCTTTACACGTTGTTGAGATGCACCTTCACCACCTACATTAGAATCTTAATAACTTTGTTCTGTTTACGTACCAGCTTTGCTCATGACTTGTTCAAAAAGTTTAAAAAAATGCTGTTTTGACTTGAAAATAACTTGTTGATTTTTTTTGTAATAAATTGGTGGAAAAATGTGTACAGACTTTACAATTCAAAAAAAAAAAAAATCGCTCAATGCGCAATTACGTACCGCCACCATTTTCTAGGGTCTCTATTCTATCCTTTAATGTAGACAAAGCTGCTTGGACCTGTTTATCGTCTATATCTTGTTATTGTTAAGGTCTACAGTATTGATCTTGGTTTCTCTATTAAAAATGCTTGGTTTTGCAGTATTTTTATCTGAAAGGATACAGTCGGTCCATTTGGCTTCATTTGCCCACTCCAAGAGCTCGTCTTTCTGTAAGTAGTAAGCATCTACTGATCGACTTGAAAAGGGTGCAAAAGCGTCGTAAAATAGGTAAAACCCGTAGTGGGTTCGTTGTGTTTTTTTTTTAGTGCACAACGGACGAGTTTGGTTTTTTTGTGTTGTGCAACTAACGTACAGAACTCATTGTGATCTTCTAACACGCCAACAGAGCGGATGTGCTATGTTGCAACGAGCTTTGGTTTTAAGTACTCCGCGTAGTGGGCAATAAGCCAGCACTAGGATCCTTAAAAGGCAACCCCAATGGCGCTATGTCCGCTTTGCCAGGAACGCGTAGCCCATTTTACAAGAGGGTTTGTTCTGTTTTTGTTGCAAATGACGATTTTACGATAATTTATTATTATTTCAGGTTAGCGCAATGACACGCGCATTTAAAAAAGAAGGTGCTTTGAATAACTAAATGCAGTTGAAGGGGGTAGGTAGTAGGCACTCTGTCAATCACAAAAAAAAAAAGGTTACGCTGCTAAAAATGGTGACATCAGTCTTGTGGATACTTGCTGTCAATTAAATCTCGCAATTCCTTCTCTGTGTCCACCGCTGTGGCAATAAGTTTGCCTATAACCTCTACTTTCTTTTCTTGTTCCTTTATAAAATCGGCAAAAGGCTGTAGCCTTCCATTCAGCAGCTTTACTTGATCATCCTAAAACAACACCAAGTTAGTTCATTTTTCACGTGCTACTGGGACAAAGCTGTAAAAAAAAGAGTGTACCAATTCAATTTCGAATTTTGATAGCAACGAATCCTTTAGCCTGGAGCGCAAAGAATCTATTCGTGTGCACAGTTCACGCTAATAGTAGAAATGAGATGAGAAGAAATAAGCACATTGGGTTTTTTTGATCAAGAGATAATAATAATGTTTACCTTCATTTGCATTCGTGTGTAAGGCAAAATCGCAAGTCCTAGTCCAGCGACAACCGTAGCGGGAACAATGCCGCTTAGGTCAAAGAATGAAGACGATAGCACTGTGCCAAGACCAACACCAGCGATTTCAAAAGCTGCAAATTGGTAGATGGAGCTTTTTACAATGGCGTTAACTTTGTCCGCCTCGTTTGTCCTGTCGTATGTCTCTAAGATGCGAGAACTACTTGCACCAATACCTAGAAACGCGTCAACAAGCATCGATCATAATAAGGAAAAGAAAGAGGGCGTACTGTGTAAAAGTGACTCCCGATCGTATTCAAAGGCTGTGCTCACTTGCAAATTTTTGTTCAAGCGCTTCACATTGTGGGCATTCAGGTATGTCACGATATCTCGCATCTTCTTGCCGGTCTGTTTCAACAACCAATCTATAATGTCTGATACATCATCATCAATATCCTTTTCGCGATTAGCGTGTAAAACAACTACAAAACGCAAGCATGCATACCTTAACTGTAGAGCCGACAACGTTGAGCTCAAAACTTGTTTTCACTTTATCACCTGACACCAAGTCAGCGACATTGGTCAACCTAACAGTCTTTTCTATAAAATCCAATCCCCTTTCCTGCATTCTGTGGTATCCTGTCAGTACACAAGGACCCTAATTATCGAGGATAGTAATACCTTTGGAATGCAAGATCAATCTTTGTGCATCTATGATGGAAATCTGCCATCATCTGCAAAACTGTCAACCAAACAACGTGCGGAGGGACTAGCAAAAAACCTGGCAATAAGGTACGGTACCTCTTCTCTGAATTCTGTTATTCTAATAGCCACTGTATCTAGAGCTCTTTTATCTTGTTCTAGTGTCTCTTTAACTTTTTGCATCTCTACCGAATATTTGTCCAGTATGCGTGCCGCGACACCTGTGTTCGAATGACTGTTAGTTCAAAACGTCCACAAAGCGTGGGGAGTGTGTAAAATGTGTTTGATAATCACATTAGCATACCAAGAGGGTTCCTGACTTTCAAAGCGAAGCGCTTGGAGGAATCCAGCGTTTTTAGAATGTAATTTTCAAGTGCACCAAATTTGGATTCCTCCCACACTGGATTCTTTGCCAATACTTTCTATGTTAATATTGTCAACGACCAGGTAACAGAAAGATAGTACAGATAGAGTCTATCATATGTACCTGTGTTTCTGAAGCATCAGCTTTCTTATCAATAGTGCGCTTGGCAGCAATGGCGCGTTTAGAGCTGACAGGGAATACCAGAGGATCAAAGTGCAGATACTTGGACGCAGAATCTAACCAACAACGTATTAGTTACTTGGGTTTTCTTAGAGCGACAAAAACCAAAGCTAACAAACACGTGCCAACAACAAATGATTGCACATTTTGAATCTCGTCAGGAGGATCCAGAATATCAATCTTCGACAACACGAACACAATCTTTTTCTTGTACGTCCGGATTAATTCAAGAAACTGACGCTCAGACTGACTGAACGGTCTGTCAGAACTGGTAATGAACAAGATAAGATCTGATCTTGGGATGAAATGCTCAGTAATGGCTTGATGATTCTCAATCACTAGAAACGTCGTTAGTTAGCGCTGCCTTGTTATTGTTACAATAAACAACAAACAAACGAACCTGCATTGGTTCCCGGTGTGTCAACAAGACTCATTTGTTTGAGCCAAGTGACAGGTAAGTACAATTCTCTGACACCTTCATCCTTAGCACTTGCTGTTTCGCGCACCTAACAACAACAAAGTGTCAATAATACCCCCTCAAATTTACTGATCAATTGTTATTGCACGCACCCTTTCACCGAAGCGCATGATGTCTACCTTTGAGGTTGTAGGTGTGGCACCGAATGCGAGGTACTTGTCTCCCAATAGCGCGTTTAAAAATGTACCTATTCAAAAAAGAACAAAGACATTAGCCACTCTTCATTTTTTTTAGAATAGCAGCCACCGTACTTTTGCCACTGTTAAACTCGCCAACCACCACGAGCATGAAGAGTTCTTGTAAATGCTCTATGCTTCTCTGTACTTGGTATTTGTCCTCCCTTTTGTAGCATGTGTTTCAGTACAAACTCAATGAGTTCACGGAACGCACTCTTCGGCATCAATTGTTTCTAATGTATCACTTATGTGTTTCAAAAGTTCTATTTCTCTGTTAACCACTTCGTTTTGTTCGTCTGACAGCATGGTTTCTACACGTTGAATCGTTTTTGGGTCCTACAGCGCTGTCACTTACATTGCCTTCAAAAACAATATTTTTCAGTACTTTAGATGTTGCGTAGTGGCGTAGCGTTGGTTTAAAGCTCCATCGGCGGTTGAAAGTGTCTAACCACCGGCAACTTGGGGAACCGGCGACGCTGCGCGTCGTTTTAGCTATAGTATGCCTACAGAGCGCGTGTGTGCTAACGGTTCTAATTTGTTTGTGCTGTGAAGCTCGTACTCTCACACTAGGCACATTGCGCATGCGTGTAGAGTAAGCGCAACTGTATCTCAGCATGTTTTGTACAACGTAAAATATTCGAAAAAAAGTTACTAAACTGTTATGTTAAGTTGGGGCGCGGCCTCACTAGGAATTCAACCAACCAAAACACGTGCAATGCAACTTACTGAACCCAGTAAATGCCTTGGATACATTGAAGGTGTGACACAGTGTAACCATTGCAGAGTCGATGCAACAACGTCTAGACAGTGAAGGAAGTACAAAAAAACAAGATTTAGCCTTAATTTAGCCACTAAAGATACACCACAATAAATACAACTAAAGTAGCCTTCAGCGCGTCAGATGATAGTGCAACAGGGTATTGGTAAAAGAAACTACTGGTGAGATGCGAGAAAACGCGGATTGGGATCTGAGGTATCTAGTGCTCTGTTTGCCTAGACACGCACGTCAATACACATAACGACATGACTCTTTTTCGTTGTACCTGAGGAGTACTTTGTGACAAATTCGTTCTCAAGTTAGGAGTTGTAGATTTGCTCTTTGCAACGCTGGCAAAGGTCTCATAAGCCTTTGGTGTCTTAATTTTGCCCTGGAAAATATTTAGCGTCTAGATGCTATGTGGCTACTAAGTAATAATCGCGTACTTCAAGAATGCGCAAGTCTTCGTCTTTGATAGGCTTCAGTGTGTATTGGCGAGATGAATCGCGTTCGGACACTGACCTTAGTTCGAAATAACATTTAGCATACCTAACACCAATAAGACAACTGTTGATATACTTTGGTATTTACTCTGTTGCTGTTATTGTCACCTCAAAATTTAATTTTCCTATACAACGATGATTAGTTGTCTGCAAGTATACTTGGGTTTTTCAAGTGTACTGAGGAAGTGTCTTTCCAAGTTATTGAGGTCTTCCACCTTAACACTAGGAAACACAGCGAGAAAATCGGCATTCCATACAGCTGCTTCCTCCCACACTATTGCGGCATATTATTAGCATATATCACGTGGGTAAAATAATAATTTAAAAAAAAAGTGTTTGTTCATACCTTTAGAAGCAATCAACAGTGCACCAATCAAAACGCGACGCCAATTAATAGGTTGAAGTACTAAGCCAGTGCGGCTTGTCAACCGATCGACGTATGCCTGGAAGCTTAGGTGAGTACTAATAGTATCACAAAGTTTTTATTTGGTACCAACGCCATAACGCCCGCCTCTGGAGCAAGCTGTTCCACGCGAAAGATTACAGCCAAGAAATTTGTGATGGAGCGTATTGACGGTATTTTACTTGTGTCTGGTGTACCTGGTGTCTATGCTTGGCGTTAGCAAATCAAAGAGCAGAAAAAAAGAAAGCTACTCACTAGTGGGTGAAGCTTTTCGTCGTATATCTTGAGCGTCTTTGGCTTCTTTATCGAGGCGTTCTTACTTATAACCCAATGGAGCGTTGTAGCACAGCTTCATAAGAAAGTGTAAGTACGGCGTAAATTAACAAAGGAGCGAAAACGCGTTGGGTTACCAGTGTATCACTTCCACAACGTCTGGGTTGCTTATTGTATCTTCAATAAACAATGATGAGGTTGAATGCGCCTTTAAGCCCTGAGAACGCAATTTGGCCAGCGCTGGGTTCTTTTTGATAGGTGGTCGCCCTAATCCAAAAATAAATAATCACGTGCCATGTAACGGCATCCTCAGCACCTTTTGAAATAATTTTAGGCAGCTTTACTTTAGGTGTAGCTGGAATTTCCTCGTCTATACCATTTATTAGCGTAACTAAATCCATTTGATGCGTTTGTACCGGCTACATCGAATTGGAGAGCAGGTGGGTCGATTCTACCATTATTTGGTGTATCCTCTCCTGAGGAGTATCCAGACGAAGACTCGGACGAGGTGGTGGACATGCGCTATCACTCAAGGCAGGTTTTGTGAATGGAAAAAAAAAACTGCAAAAATGTGTATTCATTCATCAATGAAATAACTTATAATTCTGCTTTACACAACGTGAGTACAGGAGTTAAATAGATTATGCGAAAGCTCTCATTATACGAAGGGAGGTAGCGTCATAAGCGCCAAGTCTTCGAGAATTCGTTTGTTTAAATTAGTCTGCAAGCACTGTTTCCCGTTGTCTATTGCGACTGTGTCGACCGATTGTTGTACGCGAACGCTTGCCCTTCGTAGGCTGTGGCGAGTCGCTACCCTCCTTTGGAAAGACGTCAATTATCTCAATAATTCCAAAAAGGCGACTGAGCGCTTATATTGCTGGCCGTACCGTAGTCGCCGAGGAATCCGTGCGAGCAATACCTTCCTCATCGTCCGACAGGTCCGGATGGCGATAGCTCTTTCTTATGCGTGTTGATAAAGGTACACGTTGTTTAACCGGCGCCGTCTGTCTTGAACTGAACTTGCGGAGTAGTGGTACAGTCATACGCATGTCGTACTACCAAAAACCACAATCAGTATGTTTATGAAAAAATTTTCAAAAAAATTTCAAGCAACTAAAACGCACGTGAGCAAATGTAGCGAAATAGATGAGGCCATCCAGGATACGAGACTTTTTGCCTTCCTTAAAGTGATGCAAGGAGAACATCTTCTCGCGTTTGGCTTTATAATCGTCGATGCACACGGACAAGAATTTAGCAACGTTTCGATCTGGGGAGTCTGATTCTGGTATATTTGCGGCAGTAGCTGTGTTCAGTATCTTTATAAATACCTTTCCATCGCTCAGTATCTTCATAATATCATCGTCAGTTCTCAAATGGAGCATGTTAACGATCCATGTGCGGACACCTGCTTCCTTGTCCCACTAAGAAATCCACTTAGAACAAATAGGCACAATGCAACCACTGTGTACGTTGAGTCGCATATCTACAGCAAGGCGGCCACTACGCTCAGGCGTGTGGCTATCCTGAAATCTTCTGATGCCTACAACATCGCGTACTTTCTTTGGTGAGATGCTTCGAGTTCGCGCTACGCACAAAATGAGTTAGCAATGTTTTTTATAAAGTGTCAACTCTTTTCTATTAATAACCCGTACAGCGTGACATGCGGACGCCTGTGCGATCTGGTTCTGATTTGTGCCTCTTGTTTGTACCTTTGCGAGACTCTTTTCTTTGTCGTGGTACCTTTGGTGTACCCCTGAGAGGACGAGGCGCCGCTCTAATGCCGCCTGTTGGGGCTCCTCTAGGCGATCCTCGTGGAGCACCTCTTACGGTACCCTGATACACTTTTGGTGATCTTCTGGCTCTGGAGCCCTTGTGAGCCCTGTTCCTAGGCCTGTGCACCGTATCCGCGCTCCTGATACCCTTCGACTTTGAGAAAGTCTGTTTCCTTTCCTTGATATGTGCTCTTTGTCGTCTTTCTGAATCAGCAGAGTTAGAACGCTTGTGAGTTTTAACAAGCATCATATGTCGCCGATGTTTTTTAAGCTTGCTTTCTGCACTGTATATGAATTGACGGAGACAGTGGCGTTCCAGCGTCCTTTCAACTTGCTTCTAAAACGTGACGGCATTTAGATAGATTCTTTGTTTGGCATGCTCATTGCACACGTACCTGAGCGTCATCGAATAATTTTCTGTTGAGATAGCTGTCATTACCTAGAGCCTGGAGTATGTTTTGATCCATAGTATCGCTCAATTTCAAATTGCCAGTCTAAAAAAAAAGTACATTAACGCCTTAGAACGATCAAAGATAAAGCAACAAGTACCTTGACGTATTGTTGGTACATCTTTCTCGCTGTTTCCTTTCTTAGCTCTCGGTTCACCTGGCGCCACCTGCAACATACACATGTTAGCGATTCATATTCTACAGGCACAGGTGGGTTGGACCATACCGCTGCACATCCTTCCAAAACGACAATAGATTGAAGTAGCGTGCGTTGTAGTCGCGCAAATAGCATGAGAAGGAAGCGAGTGTCACGGGATCATCCAACAACCTAAACAAGGCGCTGTCTTGGTGATTGCCAATCATTCTCAGTTTTTTCTCTTGGATAGGCCGTTACCACAGCAACAATACAAAAAATACTAGCAATGTAGCAGCACGCGTACTTTGTAAGTTGTACAGCCATCTAAGTTTTGCCTTGGTTGCTGTCCTTGTGGTGAGCTTGTCGAATGGGAACGCGAATGGGTTGTCATTCACATCCAACACTTCAAGCGAGGATAAACGATACAGTTCAACAGGTACACGCCTATACCACAAATAGGTCAGCAAAAAGTTGCAGGACATTTTAAGATTGTCACAGACCTTAGTCGATTTCTGGCCAACTTGAGGTGTTTCAAAGCTGTGAGCCTAGCCACTTGCCCAGGCAGCACGATAATATTGTTGCCACTAAGCGTCAGTTTTTGTAGTTTGTCTAGCTTTGATATCTTGTCCGGTATGTCTGTGATCCTATACAATCGCGTGTTAGTAACAAGAGAAACTAAGAATGATACAAATGTTTAAATCAAAAATATCAAATAATTTCTGTTGTGCCTATTTTCTCTAAGAGATAGCTCCACAAGGTTAACCAGCGACAACAAACATGATGGAAACTCTCGCAACAAGTTATTGGATAAAACAAGAACGCGAATAGATCTCAGATTAGCGTATTCGTGAGGGATGCTACTTATCCTATTGACCTAACCGGATGCTGTTTAGTTTCAAAAAGAATAAAAGATGGTAAAAAATGCTCACCCCGAGATTGAGTTGCGTCAATTCCATGCACTGGTGCACTGGTGGCGCTCTATTGAGTTTGTTTCGCGACACACTGAGTACACGCAATCGCAATAAACTTTGGAACTCCCTGCCAAGGCTGCTGAGCTTGTTGTTGTCCAGATCCAATGTAGACACATTCACCCACTGTGAAACGCCTGTACCCAGAGATTGCAAATCATTGGACACTATAGCGTCATAAGTGTGTTACCGCTCAACGTGTTTGAAAGACAGTACTCAGTTTAACGTTTTGAAAACGGCCAATATCTGCATACAAGGCACGTGGGATCTCCTTACAATTCAAGCCTTGAGCGTCCAACTGCGCAAAAGTAATGAGAATGAATAACATGGATAATGAATATCTTACTGTTCTTGCGTGCTCCGCTAAACTCTTTTTGATAACAGCTTCCAGTTTGGGATGCTTGGCACGATCTTTTCCTACGCTTTTACTACTGCTCTCACTCTTGGCCTTTGATCCCTTTTTGCGCCTAGGAAACGGAGAAGGAGCTCTAGAGTCTTCTGGTTGAAGTAACGCCACATGATCACTCTTAATGTAACCCTCACGGCCTTATAGGATAGTTAGCATCAACCGTTAATCAAACAATTTTTTGCTGGTTTTGTTACACGTTTACCAGACCGGCAAACACAATGCTGTACCTTTCAGCGAAGCCAACCACCAATCGCCAATACCTAAACCATATGGTAAGAAGGCATTTTTTAGAATTGAGTGGTAGAAAGGACGTTACCATCGGACTTGGCGAGTATCGTCATAATATCGCCCTTATCAAAGTCTAGTTTACGCTGTTTATCACCCTTTACAGACATGAGTGCAACAGCGCGCACACTCTCGCCACCAGGTAAAGGATCTAGATTAGGCTCTGTTGATGCAGTCAGCCAGATTAAAGGACTCATAACGGGAACGCACGTGCGCTTTGCCTGTTTTTGATAACTTCAAAAGAAATGTCTTCCCCACCGCCCGAAGTCACGGGTGATTCAGGCTTAAGGACGCGAGAAACACGTCTCTTGGATGCCTTTATGGTCGCGCGTACTAGCATCATGCATTGGTAAATAAAAAATGAATAAAAAAAATCGCCAACACAAGCACGTGATGCTGAGTTGCAAAATAAACGACCACGTACGTTCGGAATCTACGTGCTGATCACTAGGATCATCAAAACTGTCGAATGAAAGGTTGTCCGTATCAACACCATTAAAAACAGTGCGAAAGTGCTCTAATCATAAACACTCAGATAAAGCACGTGCATTTATAACAAAAAAAGTACTTACGTTCAGTCTGTCCATCCTTCTCGAGAAATTTGACGTACATGTACGGGAATATACCAACTCGTGATGCGTCCTTGTATGTACCATTATTGAAATTACAAAAAGGAACGAAAAAAAACAAATCAAATTTAATATTGTGGTTTGTACCTGCAACGTATGTCCACGACTCCATCCGTCTTCTTTATCGGTTGCTAATATTTTAACATAATTTCCTTTAGTTAGACTAATTTCATCGTCTGTTCTGGCCACATAATCCGCTATGGCCTTACCGAACCGCGCTGGCTCGCCTGAGCTTTCCATACACGTATGGCCGCTTCGCCAGGTTGTGAATAACTGCGATAAGCCTGCACATAAATAAGTTACGTATTTTTGTTGTGAATCAATGTCTGCAACCCTTTTGTAACCGCACGCCACTGTATCAAGTTGGTTGAGGTCACGTGATAAACGTTTAAATGGCACGTGACGCTATAACTTTTTTTACCTTTTTTACACGCCAGTATCTGAATATACGACTGTCGCTTGGATTGGTACATCAATAGCGACTACCATTCCATGCCAACTGATAGTCACCTTTTAAAGGTTTATGTGACAGACAGCCACTTCTGCAGTACTACAAATTATCTTCAACGACATTTGGAATAGTCGCCAATACAGGCAATATTCAGTGTTTCGGCGCATGCTCGCAAATGTAAACGCTTGTGGAGCTTATTTAGACGTCTTCTGATAGTGTCGTCACAGTCTCTGTGGTATAGCACGCTGGTTACCGTTTTCGCGAACTACAGTATTAGTTTGGTGCAGTGAAGCGCTGTAATTTTGTGTAGCACAAACTATTTTATTATTTTCTCCATTTCTCATCAAGCACAACACCTATAATGAAACTATTTGCTGTTTTCGCTCTATTGATTGTCGTTGTATGCTGTAAGGAACTTTTGTGCCCTGTAAACACTTGCCCACCTCAAGATACATGCTGCCCACTCCCACAAGGTACAATACAACCTAACAGCGTTTGTTGATTATAATGTAGGCGGTTACGGCTGTTGTGGCAGGTCACATGGTGTCTGCTGCGCTGACGGTGTAAACTGTTGCCCTGCAGGCTTCCGATGCGATCACAATAGTTGTGTAGCTCTTAAACCAGCCTTGTTACCTCAGCATTATTAAAATAAACTGTATCTATCACCAAATCGTTCACTTCCACCTTTGTAGTCATACCTCTGCACAGTAGCGAATGTTCAACAGCTACGAAAATTCTACAAAATTACCAATTTGGCTTGTCTTGAAAAAACGAGCAACGCATGCGATGTGCAGTTTGGGTTAATTACAAGCAGTACAAATTTTACTGTTTTATGGGTTTTTTTTTCTTTTTTTTACCCGCTATTTATGTTACATGGTTGTAGTCGCGCCTATCTATATACGGTGCAATATTGCAGCTGCCAAAAGCTTTCCAAATAGCGACCAAAAAGTAAGGAAAGCGACTATGAAAATACCTCCAGATGCCTAAACACACCCAAAAGTTAATCACCAAATAACTATACAATCGCAAATAAGGATTGGTACCTGAGTAGCTCACCAACAGTTTGAGAATTGCCGGTTTATGTGACTTTATCTCTGCCCAGTGCGCTGATATATTCCTGATAGCACGCATCAAGTGCAGGTACTTATCAGTCTGGTAACCACGGAATCCTCTGAGGTGATCCCAAATTGTAGGATCTAGACGTTTGCTCCTGCGACTGTGTAAGTAGATTGAAACGATTTGGGATTAGTACCAGTCAATGAAGGGATCAATCTTATTACAAGCGCTTTCAAAATTATCAGCGACTTGGCCTTGCCTAGTGTCTAAAAAATTGCTGACATCTTGTACGAACTCTAAGCACGTCTGTGGACGCCAAAACACGGGATAAGACGCCACTTCTGCTGTAGATGGCCTGTTCGTGCAGAATTGGTGAGACGATGCGAAACACTAGGATTTGCGCACCTTAAATCAGGGTTGTGACTCAACATCTGTTCCAGCAGAAATTTAAGCAGTGGATTTGTGTTGCTCAGTGATGGCGGCTTTACATCAAGTATATTAGCGTTGCGGTAGTGGCTAAAGGGGAGCACGTGTTAGCAGGCTGACCAACTAATAGCTAGAAATAACGGCGTACGTCCTGCCAAAGGGATGAGAGCCGCTCGTCCAGATGTAGTAAAATACGCATCCCAAAGAGAAAACATCAACTTTGACAGTCTTGCGATGTGCCTGTAGGATACGTCAGCTAACTTAATACGAACAAGAAGTTAGTAGTGCCTTTAGGACCTCTACCGGACACCAACCGCCAGCCCCAGTTGGTGCCAGAGATGTGAATGTGTAAGAGCTTTGAGAGGCATCTAGTCGTTTAGAGAGGCCCAAGTCTGCTAGTTTAAAGCTAATGAAATAATTAGTTTTTGGGATTGGCACTATTAATTAGCCTGGTGGATTGCTCAACGTACCGAGATTTATTGTACAGGATATTATAGGGGTTTATGTCGTTATGTACAATGCGAAGTTTGTGAAGGTACTATTCCAGCGTTAAGAGGTAGTAGGAGTGTAGGTTGGTGGATTTGATATGTTCGAAAAGAGAAAAAAAAAAAAAGAGATCAGTACCTGCACAGCATTTACAATGTCCTTCATCGCAGAAAGTTTGGTAGATTCAGAAATCTCAGTGTGGATAGTTATGTAGTCCGCTTTATGAAATATTTTTGTCAGAAGGTTGCAGTTACTAAGCGGTGAAAGTGAAAGTGACATACCAAGAGTCATATCACACTTTTCAAGGGCTAGATAGACTTTTTCGTAATCTTCCTCCTTGCCGTAATATCGTACAATGGTAGAAGGAAGATCATCGCGTTCCATAGATATGTGCAGCAGGGTATCTATTTCGCTCGAGATATTAGGCCAGCACGCCTTTTATTCATGTTAACTAACTGGTCAAAGAAAGAAAAAAACACAGGTACCTTTATCAAACACTTGATAGCGCATTGAATGCGTCCATCGTACAGCCCTTCATATATAACAGTGCCATTGCTGCCGTGTCCTAATTTATCAATAAAGTCAGTATTCGCTGCATGGAATAGTTTTGGATTGTACCGATTATATCTTTGGTGCTCCACGACAACTTGCCGCACTTCATGTTACAGTATCCTGAAGCTTGAGGCTGTGATGGTTTTGACGTAGTCACTGGAATCACAGGTAACACCTTTTCGTGGCCATGTTCTTGAGTGCTCTGAATAGGCCTGTTCTCTCGCACACGCATGCGATGCGTCTGGCGCAGCTTGTCTTTCCATTCAGAACTCTTCGATTTGGGACCCAGCTTCCGCACACGCTGGTACTCTGCTGACTTGTGTGTTCTTCGTGGTTTGGCGTCCGCTGAAATGCGATAGCGTGTTTGTGATTTGTTGTGAGTCTTGGAGGTGGATATGGCTCCAGTACTCTTCCGCCTATCTTTAGTGCCTTCGCTGTGACTTCGGGAGAGTCCACCTCCACGCTTTTTTTTTCTTTTTTGCCGGTTGGGATTAGCCAATTCGTCCTGCAACAGACCATCCATCACCAACTGCTGTTCCTTGGTCACCCGAGAGAGCATGTCCTTTGCTGCTTCTGCCTCTTCATCCTTTGTTGCAAGACGAACTGCCTTTTGAAAGTTCTCAATGGCTTGTGGAAGGTTTTTTTGTTTGTGATGTGCTTCTCCTAACAACGTTATTTAAAATGTGAAAAGTTGAGTTCGTCAATGCAATACAGAAACGAAGAGGTTGATCCATACCTAAGATAAAGTGTACTTGGTACATTTTAACTACAGATGCTCTAGCGATGATAACTTCTACGTCTTCAATAGCCTCAAGCGGACACTCCATTTTGAGGTGTGTCCTTGCTCTACCAAGAAGTGCGGTAATTGCTTCTGGCACCAAGTCACCATCCTGAGCTAATTTAATTGCTTTTGTGTAGTGTTCCATAGCCTCTGGATATTTACCCAGAAGGAAATAAATATGAGCACATCCATTCAAGCCTGTGTATGGAACGGGGGACAGTTGTATAGATTTCTTGTAGTACTCTATCGACGCTGCATATTTTCCATTTGCAAACTTCTCTAATGCGAGTACATTCCAATCATGAGCTGTATGAGAGTTGTCGATTCTATCAAGACACGTTAAGAGGTAAAAAGGTTTAGGACGATGATTTTTGATTTAACATACTTTTGCAGTTCCGACAAGTACCAATTGTAATCTGCGTTTTCAGGGTCATTTGCAATTGCCTTTTTGTAGTCTTCGTGTGCTTTGCTGTACAATAATTTATCACGGTAAATATGCCCGCGTTGCGCATACCAAGCCTAAGATGTGTTAAAGGCAATTTATAAATAAAAATAATGATACGTACAGCCTTGTTTGTATTTTCACTGAGTCGAATGGCCTCGGTAAAGTCAATAGCTGCTTTGTCAAGCTCATTTATGGCTGTGTATATGAGTCCACGTTGACCATAGTAGTCAGGTTGATACACGTCTATCTCTATCGCCTAAATTCAGTTCGTTTTAAGTACTACCCAACCACACGAATAGAAATGCCACAAAGTACCTTGGTGTAGCCTTTTATCGCTTCCAAGTATTCTCCTACAGTATTGTACACATGGGCTCGCTCAGCATAGTAACTAGAGAAAAATGTGAACGTTTTTTGTACGGCACCAAAAGAGGTATGTTTGTACGTTGCATTATTTGGTGCTAACTTGATAGCATCCGTAAAGTCTTGCAGTGTCGCTGCAAATTGTTCTCTATTATAATGATACACACCGCGACACATGTACAGCGATGGGTCCTGTTAAAGATGTAAGAGATTGTCGTGAATTAAACAAAATGGAGTAGGGGCCAAGATACCGTTGGTTTGAATTCAATAGCTTTCGATATGTCTTGTAACGCTTTATCAACTTGCTTGATGTGATTATAAGCTGATGCTAAAGGCCAATAATGTTAGCAAAGGACGAAAGAATAAGGTTTTACAAATACCTCTAGATGCATAGTATTTTGACATTCTGGGTGATAGCTTAATGAGCAAGGTAAAGTCATTTATCGCTTTGTTATACTTGGACAGTTTGTGGTAAGCTTTTGCTCGTAGCTCATAATGGCGTTGTGTTTTAGGGTCCTAATATTAATTTAACATAACTAGGATGTAACATTTGAGTCGTCAAGGTCATACAAGTTCAATAACTCGAGAGAGCAATTTAGAGCAAACAAAAGCATATTGCATCGAGCTCAGGTTTTTGCCAGTGACCAGCTGCTTTATAATGCCGTCTAATGGCGGATTCGATTCCTGCAGTACATGTCAGTACAATTGTAAAGTACTACATGTAAGTGCGTACTACTAATGCAGTGTATCCGCCTTGTTTAATGCTATTGTACAGGAATAGTATAAAATTAGTGACACCATTAGGATATTCACCATTTAAGCAATGAAGAATTGCCAAACCTGTCATTATAGTATAAGCCATTTTTGGTCAAAAAACCATAAACGGTAAATATCAATATTTGTTGTACCAAACAGTAGTGAGTTTTCATCAGGTAGTAGTTCAACAGCGAGAGCATAATCCTATTTTTGTATTAACAACAAACAATAATTTACTTTTGTCATTAAAATTAAATCACGTTTTTTTGTGCAAAGCCACATGCCTTTAATGCCTCTCTAAATTTGCCCTCGGCCCAATAAATATCGCCTCGCCCTGCTAAAAACCAGGGAGCGTTGGGAGTGAGCTGTATCGCTTTGTTGTAATCCCTTAACGCGTTCTTGTATTCCTAAACAGCGCTCACTTTTTTTTGACTCTGATGGCACTTTTGACAGGCAGTTCCTACGTACCGTGAGGACAAAATAGGCTTGTGCTCTGTTTGCAAGGTGGTTTGCTTCATGTGGTTCATCTTCAATCAGTGCTGAGAACAGCTGTACCGCCTCACGGCACTGTCTCATTGTGGCTACGCGAATAATTTAACATGAAGCATGTATGCGTGCTTGAAGTCTGCAAAATACGAACCTTCATCTGGTGGTCTATTAACTACGCTATTTAACGATGGTTGATCGTTAAAGAAGTCACCTAAGAGCCCAGGAGAGTTTCTATCAAAATATCTCGAAGAAATGTTTGTTTGACGAGTACGAGTCGATTTTGGTTGTTTTGGATTCATTGTAGGCCTATAAAACCAAAATAAGGTGTTACCGCGCTACCACAGAGTACTAACCTGAATTAGGTCACGCAATCATTCTTCAGCGCGCCAGGCACAACAATACGATTATCCGTTGTGGTTAACCATTCGACACATCGCTAACTACGCTAAAATAAGTGTTGATGCCGTAAAATACGCTGTTTGTGTTATGACTTGTTTTTCAAAGCGTTTGGTAGGTATGTTGAGTTCGCCCAATAATTTCCAATTTTACATCGACACAAAAACAGATCGTGTATGTAATACAAACCGCGCCTCAAATAGTAGGCAGCACAGCCACCAAAAACAAAAAAAAACAAAAAAGACCTGTTAACAGGTTCATGAAGGAGCATACCACAAGCTCACAGGATTTAACGTGCGTAGTGACATCATTTGACAGTTTGCAACAATGTCATTTATTCGTACAAGGTCAATTTAACTAAAAGGCGTTTTTACCCTATAATACTTCGCAGACGACTTATTGATCGTGGAACTTTAGACACAAGTTAACGAATGTGCCATTCGAAATAATGCATAAGTAAATGGCATTGGATTCAACCGTACAGGTTGCAGATATATACGACTGTCCCATAGAATTCAGCCTCACAATTTTTGACAATGATGAGGGCGTTTGCGCGCTCTACCACAAATTCTTTAGTCGCGATCGCTTGGTGCAGATAAAAAAAGCCAACATTAGGGCTGAGAAATCTATGGATTGCCTCGTAATTCCTTGCCCTACTAGCTATGGAATAGCAGCCCCTGGAACTCCAACTCACCGACTACTAAAGTATGTACTTCCACAACACCTACGTTTAGGCCTGTCGCGCAGCATCACGCTATTATTCGAAAATACTGCACCCAACTTCTAAAATAGTAGGGAAAACCAAACTAACGCCAGCAAATGCAACAATTAGTACCAGTAACTAACGTGACGCTAGGTACATGGGTAACGAATTCCACGATAGAGTACAAAGGGTTATATTGCGTAAATATTACGGAGAACAACAACCTGGGACGTCTTTCGTAGTTAAAACTAAAGGCGTGGTGCCTTATAAATATGTTGCTTTCACGTCCGTTTTTCGTGCAGTGACATCTAAAGGTACGCTTGAATCTAACGTCAAGATAGTTTAAACAGCATTTGGCTACTCCACACGCAGTAATATTCTTTTTTGAAACTAATCAAAATATTAATCACAAAAATCACAGATTACGATATGGCATGGCTAGATCCTGTGTATGCACCAGATGACGCTATATACGCTGCGTTCAGGTACGGTTATTTGTCGGTTGTGATTAAAATGATCGCACCTGACAATTTTTTTTGTCCGTTTTGTCACTCCTCGTTCTTTCTACTCCCTGTCTTTTTTATGTTAACGCGTAATATAACAGGGCTACACTTTTGGCTATTGTAAATCATAACAAGAGTTCTAAAAAGCATAAGATAAAGTCTGTGGCGTGCCCTAATTTCTTCACGGTATGATTGGCCGACGCGTGCACTTGCATTCAAAAAACCTCTATGCTATTTATTTGCTTACCTAGTTCTTGTAGTTACGTTCTTGTGCCCCTGGTGGCGACAAGCTCCCAATCTCTAATTTTCATGAATGCGTTCGGCAAATGTACTTGGCTTACAAGTCAGTGTTGAACCCTCCTTCAAGGTAATATTAGCAATATAAACCTAGCCAATCCATTCTCGAATTAAAATCAACCAAAGGCCATACGACCTGACAGAGGGTGTCAAAGCATTGCGAGAGATATTGCATTTGGATAGCTCCAAAGATGTTGACGCCAATGTGAATATGAAGGAGCAGTTGATGAATGACACCTTTAGTGGCATATACTCCCAAGGAGATTTGAGATTGTTGATCAAGTGGGCCAGGGATGACAGCAAACCAGAATTGCGTTTTGCAGCAGCACGTGCAATTGCTTCTGCTCTAAACAGACCAGAGTAAGTCATGACATACAAAATTTTTTTGTTAACACTGGTTTGTTTCAGTCCTTCACAATTTGAATTGCCCAAGAGAGATATATGCGTTGAAGTTACCAACAAGGATACGGGTTGTATAGCCTATCTGCTCGAACTGATCCAGCAGAACAAGCTTACTGTTCATACTGAAATTCCGTACGTGACATTTGTAACGCCTTTATCTCATCTTGACACTTTTTATTTATTCTTGTAACTAGTTACGATGACATTGTTTGGTTTGAAGAAATAGGTTCTGGTACAGCTGGTAGCGTACATCGCTGTTCGTGGAGAGTAAGTAGCTTTTGGTAGTAGTTAATGATACTGATACATTGTGGTAGGGCTTTCCAGTGGCTGTTAAGAAGTTTAGAGATCGTGATCGTAACCGCGAAGATTTTTTGAAGGAACTATCCATCATGAGGTACACTCTTTACTGTTTTTATTGTGTCGTGCTTGTCGTGCTTGTCATACTCACATTACAACTTAAGTGTTGTACAACACAAGAATTTGGTACAGTGTTATGGTGGCACAACAAGAGACGGACACATGCTGATTGTGCAAGAACTGATGCAAACCAACCTGTCTGATGTACTACACGAAAAGATGGTATCAACACCTTTGACTATAAAGTTGCAAATAGCTTTGGGTGTTGCACATGGCATGATGTTTCTGCACTCCCACTGCAACCTCATCCATCGCGATTTAAAATCTCTCAATTTACTATTGAGCGTTAGTGAAAGGGGTGATTTGACAGTACGTGACAGAACGCTCTAAATCCAAAAGTAGTCAACGCCACATTTAGGTCAAGATTTGCGATTTTGGCGTGTCCAGGATGATAGAGAGGCGCAAAGCAATGACTGGTAATGTCGGGTACGTGAATACTTGCTAATGCATTCTCGTTGTGTCTAATACTGTTTACATAGGACTGTATCGTGGATAGCACCAGAAATATTCGAGCAACGCAAATATACTGAGAAGGCAGATATCTACAGGTATTTTAGGCTCATTATTTAAAATGAACGTTGCTTATATGTGATATAGTTTTGGTATTGTGCTTTGGGAACTTGTAACGCGAAAGATTCCTTTCGCAGACATTAACTCGTTCTCCATTCCTGTTGCTGTGATCAAGGGTGAAAGGTATACCTAAATTTTGTTTGTTATTGTAAGGCTCATCCTTTTTCTTTACTTAGACCAGCCATCCCAAAAGATTGTCCTAGCACCTTAAAGAAGCTTATTCGAGTATGCTGGCACGGTAAACAGGCCAAGAGGCCGACTTTCCAAAAAGTGATTGAGACACTATCCGCCCTCTTGCATAACATTAGCCCATCCAAACATCAATTCAATATTGACTTTGTACTGAACAAGCACGCCAAAAGGAAAAAGCGGTTTATGCGATCATACGAAAATCAACGTTTACGAGAGGTCAAGGTACGCCAACGATTCTCGGTTTTCCCCCATGCTTTCAAGACGCACCTTTTGCATGGCACTCATCTCACATACTTCAGGGTGATTCCGACAACACACAAGGAAGCTCTTCTGGCACTGATGTCATCACATCACAGTCTAGTAAGGAGAACTTGACATCGCCTGGCACCACAACTGTGGATACAGCATCCGATGTTGGCGATGGCTTCGTTTCAGAAACTTCAGAATGTGCGTTCATTCGCGATCCTTATCGTGCTTACTTGCGCTAGCGGATGTTATAAAGCATACAAGAACTGTTACGTGTAAAATTCCGGACAAGTGGGCACCGCCTATTGCAAAGCTTGAGGTTCAAGTTAACAAGTACTTTTCGCGGTTAAAGCAAGATCTCGAACTGGGCACTATTACAGTTGGCAGTGAGCGTTACTTATTGTTCAGGTACTGCAACACTCGAACGTTGTTTGTTAAATGATCTCCTCGCCTAACTGTCACGTAGAGGGAATAGCCTTGCTGTTGATTTCTTTGGCATGGTAGAACATGTATTTGACTTTGACGACACTGTCGAAGCCAGGGAATTTGCTTCTAATTTCTTATACGATCTCGGCTACGCTCTTGGTAAATCTGATGCTTTGAATTTTTTCAAAAAGGTACCGCTGCAATCTCTCAGGTAGTTATTCTAACACTACGATATTTAGCACAAAATTGACGATGTGGTTCACCGTAATAACGCAGGGCTTGTTCATATAGCCTACACAGGCATGGCATACGTCAAATTGTTGCCAGAAACGGTTTACGCTTCTGATGAAGAAGATGAGATTATGATTTATGAACACGTTCAGAGTTTTGGTACCTAGATAGACCATTATTTCTTTTTCTTCTGCTTTACGCTATTGAATGACTAACTCGGTGCGTATCAGAAAGTGACTCGTGGATGAAAGAAAACAAAGAGACAAACGAGTGCGTTGATGTGATGAGCGCCGCATACTTGTCAGGATGGGGTGAGGGCGCAACAGGCTCTGCACGTGTATCTGCAGAGGTACAGTGTAGGGCGCGTGGTGATTCTGTTGATAGATTCATACGTACAGTGCCTGTTAGTATCGACAAAGAGGTAATCCCCATCTTCTATGCGTTGAACAAAACCCTTAATTTGCTGTTATTTAGTTCCGTACCTATTGCGAGCGACACAACATTGAAGCGCAGTTGCCTCGATTCTTGCGAAACAGAAATGATACAAATCCTTCCTTCAAGCCGAACGTCTCAATTGACCCTGGTATGCAAATGCCTGCTTTGTTAAAATACGTTGTTCTTCAATCTTATATTGTGGTTATTAGATGAGGAGTTGGGATGGTTTCAGAGAACATTTAAAAAGCTAGTAAAACGATCCAAGTCAAATCGTGACGGTTTCGCTAACAATCGCTCTTTCTCGCCTGGGAAGTTCTCAGCCAAACGATTTGGTCAGCCTACACTTACAGAAGATGGCATCGACAAGCGCGCAGCCAACAAGTTCCAGAATTTTGTAATCGATCCGACTGAGGTGCGCACGCAAATTTGAAAATAAATAGTAACTAAACATCCTCAACAGGGCACCGTAGAGATGGCTGATGCACGTTGTATCTTGATGCGCGGTGACGCCGTATCATATGGATTTTACAGCTTGGTGAAGGACCTATTCGGCCCTGCTCAAGAGGTACTACCTACTCCAATAATTCCAAAAGGCTTTGAACACTTTGCTAATTGTTTGTTAGCATTTGAGCTTCAAGTTTGCCTCAAAGTTCTTGTACGAACTGGGTAGAACGATAGGATTGTCCAATCAACGCTGGTTTGTAGAGAAAATCAGACTAGGCACAAACGCTATTGAATGCGCCTTGTCCTTGAGTGTAAATATGGCCTACTTTGGATGGACTGATTTAATCTTTCGCGACGGTCTCAGCTACAAGGAGATATTGGTACGACAACGCCTTTTGTTCGCCTCAAATTATTACAATAAACTTTACAACAGTACTCATAACTTACACCATCGTTTAGAAGCAACGGGAGAATTTCAGAGTGTTGTGCGAGGCACGCAACTCTTTTGAATGCGACTCTTGGACCAAACGAGCAAAAAAGAACAAGCCAGGACACATGCAAGGTCAATGCGTGTGCTACATGCATGCTGGGTACATTGCCGGTTGGTTTGAAGCCAGTTTCGGTATGCCTATCATTGCTGTGGAGACGTCTTGCAGGGCAGGCGGTAGGAGAAATTGTCAATTTTTAGTGTGCCACAGGGATAAATTAAAGAACCACCTCCCTATTCGTGCCACCTCTTCAGTTCAAAACGAAGATATCATGTCCTTGTTGGCCAAGTTCAAGAAACACAGAAAAGAAAACTCCCCACACCGAAGGCAATCCATGTCTAGGAACGTAATGTAACACTAACTGTACAAAATAATATAAACTCTCAGGAGTAAAATACCAATAACCTAAAAATGCCGGTTGCAATTGTTTTTATCAATTCTAGAGAATTCAAATAATGCGCCCATGGGCAGGTTGAAACTTTACACAACTTGTAAAGGGTCTCTATCAGTTTCTGCAATCGTTATTTTGGCGTTTGGGAGGCTTTAGAAAGAGATTAATAACAAACAAAAATATCAAGTTGAGAATACGGACCTATCAGATAATCTTGATTTGAGTACTTTCAAGAACCCTCTCTCAGTGTTGGAGTGCTCACATAGAACAACGTGACTGCCTTTTTTCAAAGCAGCTAATGGACCAACACAGTTAGCACTTAAGCCGCCAAATACCAGACAATCAACGCGTACCTAATACATCGTGGTGTCTAGCTTCTCCAGTCCAGTAAAGATCTGCTTTTGTCTTGCCAATTACTGACCAACCAGCACCAGGACAAGTAGCAACACTCTTTACCATAGCATCAGGCTCATTTGTTGCAAGGCGTACATGTTCAAGACCCAAATGCGCCTTGATACAGTCAACAGCTTTTGACAATGGCATTGGCTCATCCAGGGTAATAACGCGTCCTGCTCCTTCTCCTTTGATAGGTGCATCCTCTGACTTTACAATATCCCATGCAGGCTCCTAATAATCCCACGACACCCATTAGCAAACTAGTAAAAAAACCGTAATATGGAGAAAGTACCTCATAAGGATGTGCGCTATACATTGCCTCCAAGATGGCTGGTGTACCTCTCTTGGAGCAAACCATTCTCAAAAGTTGTTCGTCGACGCGTTCTAGTTTTCCCTTCTCGCCAACAACTAAAACGCAGCGTCAGTATTTTATAAAGCAAATATCTCGTCGTGCACATACCAGGGTTAGAACCCTTCAAACCAACAAAAGTGCCTTGCCCATCAATGGCAAAGGAGCAATCCGAGTAGTTGCCGATGATGCCTGCGCCAGCACGTGCCATGCTATTGCGCACTTTTTCAGTGTGCTCCTTGGGTACGTGCACGCTGATAGTGTACTGGCGCTCTGGTTTCGACTCGTAGTGTGGTGAAATGATGCTGGATTTACCCTTGAATGCCGAGATTAGCCAGTCCGTCATGCCATCTGCAAGCCCCCATAAGCGATGCAGTTAAGTTTAATGCGTTGGCGTACTGTTGGCCTTATCGAGGCACGTATGTGGACAGTATATTGGGATTCCGTCGCTTATTGCTTCTACCAAAAGAGCTGTTGAGGATCTTCCTCCTCCCCAGGTAAGCTTCTTTAAACCAGAGAATATGACAGGGTGATAGCAGATAACCATTGTTCGCCCCGTTTTTGACAGGTCTTTGGCTTCATCATAAATAGATCTGTAGAACTCTATGTACAGTAAAAACGGAGCGTTTGTAAGTTTTTGTACCGTTTGTCAATAGAATATTGTCAATATCGGCTACATTTGGTGGCTCTGCGTAGTATAGGTTAGTGAGAGAAGAATGCGACTATTTTACGAACCAACAAGCAAGCCAGTATTGTCCCAGCTTTCAGTTAAGCGTAAAGGCGCAATAGTCTAACGTATTACATTATTACTCGCAAAAAACTGTGCTGTACGTTTAATGTTTTTAATATTTGCTTTATTGGCGTGGATGATGTTTCTTTAGTGCTCATTCTACGTAAGGGCTTGATATATGAAGTTTTGGTGAGTCTGGTTTGCTTAAAGGCGCGCAATAACATACTAGCACTTCTTCATCCTTGACTCCCTCTGACTCGGCCATCTCACAGTCATTGTGCTTTAGCAAATCTATGTTTCGTAAGAAGTAGGTCTCGCCATTTTGATTGAAATGTCACCTTGATGTTGCCAGGTCTTCTCATTGTTCGGCCTAGCATTTGTCGCTGAGATTCTTGCTTGTGGTTGTGACAGGTAACTGCCATTCTTCCTGATGCTGGTTGTAGACTGCTAATGTGCAAGTGCCTGTGTGGCAACTAATCTCTTTGTACAGGTCTTTAACCACCTACACAACAGTCATTACGCTGCCATTGGTATGTGTTTACCTCTGTTGAGCATTTCGTCTGTACTGTAAAGGCGCAAACTGCTGCATGCTGTTTGGATACGCCATAGACAGGACGCTTGGCCAATATCTTTCTATGCCAGCACCTTGAAGCAATTAGAAGAGAAGAGGATGTGCAAAGTGTGCCATACCTCCCATTTTTCTGAGTTGTACAAAGGAGACTCGATGCCAATCTGCTTGGTTTACAATTTGTAGGGCAGATGCAACATTGTCCAAGAACGGTCTTACACTTTCCGGGGTCGTCCAAAATTTGTGATGTCTCCGATCTTACCCTCTTGTTAGCTTAATGTCTCAACAGTCTACCACTGTACCTTGTTTGTGTTTCAGACGGGTGCTGTCCCAGGTAGTATGAGGATATACTGCTTGTAATAAATTATATATAGACCCGAAATGCCTGATTGTATGTTAGCTGTTAAAACTCCTGATAAAAAGTTGCACAAAGATCGTACATGTACAAACCCTTCATGCCAGAATCATACAGTTGCTTAGTAGTTACATCATACCAAGAATCAAAATCTATAATATTGTGCATCCTCTCAAACTAGAAAGGAGGATATCAATACATATAAAAAAAAGATCAAGAGAAGATTGATCAATTTAACCTTGACAACACTATTCATTATGTTGTCACCACCTTTCTTCCAAAAATATCTTGGTCGGCTCACAAATGAAGTAAGTTCAGTCTCAGCATGGTTGGGGAATAAGCAATGTAGCATGTCTTGTAATCCGCCTGGAAAAGCCCTGCAAAAGAAAGCATTAAAAAAAACCAGAAAAGTGACATCCGACATCACATACGCAATCAGCCCAGAGCCTCCAGCCCGTCTTATATTTACTGATGTAACTTTACGCCAATCATGTAATGTCTTTAAACCATGCTTAAAGGCAAACTAACGAACAAGTTATTGCAAAGTTTTGCATTTATTGCTTGACAAAAAAAACACGTGCCTCGTTTATAAATGTAAATTGATTCTGTTTACATTGCCAGTGTCGTGAAGGTACTTGTGCTGCACTACGATGAGGACCTATGAAAGAGCATGAAGCGTTGTACCTAATAGTCTGTATGCTGTTTTTCCGTTGGCACTTGGATAGTAATGATTTAGCATCCTTTGTTTGCTTGAAAACGCTCTATGGATACGTCAGCGCGCGTATGGGTACGTGATTAACCTTAATAGCCCTGTACCGCCATATTTGTGGATGGTTGTGACACTGACAGCGTACCAATCAGAAATACAGTCGATATTCAGCTTGCGCTCGAGCTACAGTCGAGTTGGTCGTATTTTACGATAGGAAACGTACATCTATAAACGTACTTAGCCGCTGTTCGCGTTTGATGGCTTTAGTTTGCTTGTAGCTCAGTTGGCGCGCAGCATTGGCTAGTTTTATCCTCATTTGCTACAAAATTACCGTACAGTGGTTTGGGTTGTGTAAAAGACGTGTGACGGCGCAATTGTCAACAATGTTCTCATTTGTTAACAGCTTTATTTCCATGATACCATTTGTGTTCCAAACTGTTCCAATTCTGTGCTTGGGCGCTGGAATGTAGGTTTTAGAACGTGTCAATGATTAATGCGTGTTAGATACGCTCATTTTGAACACCGCGGTCCTCTTTCATCAGTACATCGCGAACCAAACGAATTTGTTAATGTGCCACCTCAATTGATGAAACTACACGAGGATCCCACGTATTTCGACGTTTACTTCAAGCGTATACCTGTGTACGTATCTAGAGAATTGTAAAAGCAAAGCCTCACCAAAAATAGTACAGTTAGTGGCAAAATATCAGCAAGGCAATGCACGTCTACAATTCAATAAAAGCGCACTACTAACCCTTCACAGACGCGACACAGATGTCAGAGGCTATTCCAACAGTACCGTTTTTAGGATGGCAATTTCCAAATATATTTGTGAAGCAAGCACTTGCTGACGGACTAGTGGATTCCCTTGACGTCACACCAAACGTTATAGTAGCTCACAGGCGCACACAAATACTTGACATGACGTACGGAAGCACGTGGTTCGTGTGTCAGCTAAACGGATGTAGGTTGTGGGTGGAACGAAGAAGGTATGGAAAAACTCATGCTATTCACTTGGGTACCGCCTATACAGTGCATTCGTGGCTAGGTCACGTTGCCCTGATGTGTGCATTTCCATTTCAAATCTTATTCTCCAAGTATGTCCTGTACAAAGCACTAAGCAATACATCAACAAAGGAAGAGTAAGCAACATGCAACCAGCTCCGCTTTTTCCAGTTTTACCCACGTGCTACCATGATAAGTCGCAAGTAGTTACCTTTGCGTGTTGCTGAGTGAAAAGAACAACTCCATCTGAGGTAGTGAGTCTAAATTGAAAAAAACTTAACCGAATTAAGTCCAAAGCGTTGCTACAGAATCGTTGAAGCTCGTTATTACCTTGTCAATACCATATAGTTCACCATGGAGGTTTGTAGTATGAAACTCTGCAAGTGTACGTAAAATCTGCTAGGACGACGGCAAACGCGGTGAAAAGCGTAGTAGACATACAGAGGATGATAATGAGTCCGCTAAGTAATTAACGCGCATAACACTTATTAATACTGACCGTAACGCAGTAAAAAGGCCCGAACTGATGATGAAGATGAATCAGGCGTGCGTACATTCGGGAAACTATGTAACAATGGCTTACCTCTATACCAGGGCGATAGGTGGATATCTGTCAAGGAAAGGAAGCGGTTACGAGTTGAAGAGGCGAAAAAGAAAAGAGAAGGGACAATTTGACATTTCATACATGACATTGTTACTAACATACAATACAGCCGTCCTCATACAAGCAAAGGAAACCCAAGAAGATTTAGACAAAGTACGTCATAGAAAAACACTAGCAAGACGGTAACTAACGTACCTTGCCTCTCCAGGCTAGACACAGCAGAACACTCGTTCAAGAGCATAATGAGATCTTAAAACAAAAAAGAGAAAGAGAGGGAGACGAAGGTACGTCCAATAATGATTATGATTACGAGAGTCTTACCCAATTGGATTTAGAGGAGGTCTCAGAACTAGCTAAGATTGCAGAGGAAGAAAAGGAAATACTAGAGAGTTTTCGTGATAATACAGTTCTTCAATCAGTCAAGGACAGGGCACATGGTGTCACATATACAGAAGTAATGGAGAGAAGGTAATTTCAATTTCAGAATATTTTTTTGCCCAGTAATGTTAACAAATTGTTGTCAGTTGGAAACCACCACGCTTCTTTTGTCAGCTTCCACCGAGTACAATAGACGCCTTAAGAAATAAATTGAAGATTGTAGTTGAAGGTGAAGACATTCCGCCACCTATTCCTACATTCGACGTACGTCGAACAAGTTGCTCGTGTTAACAACTCAAATTCCGTTTTGAAATGGAAATTAGTATTTAACTGTTTGTTGTTTCTAGCACATGAAAATCCCTCGATCTATCATCAATGCAATGAAAAAACGAGGTATAGATGCACCGACACCTATACAGATGCAAGGCATCCCATCAATGTACATTGCCTTTTTTATTGAACGACACAGACGAAATTCAAGTTTGCGAATCTAAACGGATATTTTAGCCTTTCTGGCAGAGATATGATTGGCGTTGCGTACACTGGTTCAGGAAAGACGCTTGTACGTATCCAACTGTGTTTGATCAGTTGTAACAAGTAGTACTATAACACAACCACTAAAGCACATGCCAAGGTTTTTGTGATACCAGCTATATGCTTTGCTCTGGAACAGGAGATGACGCTACCACTAGAAAGTGGAGAAGGACCTTTCTGTTTGATAATATCGCCCAGCCGTGAATTGGCTTCACAAACAGCTACTATTATACATAAAATAGCTGGAGAGCTTTATCGCGCAGGTACAATACAGCAACTTGATTTTTAGAATACAAACTGGTTTTCTTTTAGGTCATCCTCGCATCCGTGAACTGCTTATTACAGGCGGTGTTCCATACCAAGAACAGCGTAATGCGATCAGAGATGGTGTTCATATTGTAGTGGCAACGCCAGGTAGGCTAAAAGAGTTCCTAGACCGTGGTGAGATGTCGCTCCACTTTTGCAAGTATGTGCTCTTTCCGTTTTTCTTTCTTTCCCGATGATGGTCTAACACGTCTTGGAGTTATCTAGTATTCGATGAAGCGGATAGGTTGATAGATGACCTCTTTGTGGAGGATGTGCGCACACTCCTCGACTACTTTTCGGGTCAGAGACAAACAGTCATGTTCAGTGCTACAATGCCTGCTAGTATACAAAACTTTGCTTCAACAGCATTAACTAAACCCATCACAGTACGTCAATGTGGCTCAACCTACCCTGTTTTGGTTATGCTATAATTAACTCGCTTCTAGGTCAATGTTGGCCGTGCTGGTGCGGCATGCCGTAACGTACTCCAAGAAGTGGAATACGTTGAGTTGGAAGCTAAGAAAGCGGCTCTGCTGGAAGCACTGCAGAAAACACCACCTCCAGTGCTTGTATTTTGTCGACGAACGAGCGACGTTGATGAATTGTATTTATATCTTTTGGTTCAGGGCGTTCACGCCTGCTCTTTGCATCCTGGCAAAAGTACGCACTTATTGTTACACGTGTCCTCCCCACTGACCTGGTTATTGCAGCACAACAAGAGCGAAATGAAGCCGTTAAACAGTTTAGAAAGGGGCAACGAGATGTCATGGTGGCAACTGATATTATATCAAAGGGACTTGATTTTCCTGGTGTGCAACATGTTATTTGTTATGATATGCCAAGGGAAATTGAAGATTATGGTAGGTAGTAGATCCAGTCGCATGAATTCTTGAAAATCTTTTTTATTTTGGAAATCTTTAAACTCAGCTTACCTTTTTTGCGTAAAGTACATAGGATTGGACGTACAGGGCGTATGGGTGGTGTGAAGGGTATTGCAACAGCGTTTATTGATAGGTAAAATAAAAACTCGAATTCTAGTTTCTGTGAACAAGCTTTTGAGAATCTGCGCTAGTTGGGTCGGGGCTAATAATTTATTTAAGGACGTGCTCAGTGACTATATTGTTGGATCTAAAAGCACTTCTACAAGAAGCTGAGCAACCTATCCCAGGATTTATGAAACAAATAGAACCTGACGTGGGTGGTGCAGATGAAGAGATTGAAGACAAAACGGGCGTCAAGGGATGTTCATTTTGTGGTGGACTGGGTCACAGAATCAAGAATTGCCCAAAAGCAGCCAAGAAGCGTATGCGTGAGATTAACGATAGTATACGAAGAAGCGAGATTTCAGGGACGTATTAATGAACAATTGGTAACTGGTAATTATGGCGCAAGTTGGATTTTTCTGTTGACATTTTCTCGCCTTGTTTTGGAATAAAAAACAGAGAAAAAAATAAAAACAGAAATTACAAAACTTATCAAATTGGTTTATTGTCCAACAAGAAGCACCTTGCACTGTGTATAGTTTTCCGGTGTAGTTGGCTTGAGTAGTATCCAAAAAAGGCGTTGGGAAATTTGATAAAATCAACTTGTCTGATTGCGTTTATTCTTAACCTTTAGATTTGCATTGTTTCTACACGGAGGAATTTGGATAAAATCAAAATCGCCGACGTGGCTTTGCGATTTCGACAAACTTTTTTTTTAACTCCCAACCAGTACACTTTTTTTGCTAAATGACATATACACGGAGATAAAGTGATTCTTGAGAAATTTGGGAGTACGCTTGGGTCTTGGTAGTTCTTGTGAAATTTTCTTCAATCCAACTTAACAATTTCAACCAAATATCAATTACAACACCTCCCTGCTTTTTTTAAGCTTATTTAAATTATTATAACACAATAAAAACGCTGCAAATGCACCGATACTATAAAGGTAAAACATTTTTTTCCTTTAGTCGATTTCTATCCGAATAGCTCCCAAATTGCTTCAATCGAGTTTAAAAGCTATAAGACGTGTTGTTTGGTGATCGATGTTTCCACCAATTCCTCACCCTATTCTTTTCGTTTGAATTCTCCGTTGCTCTGCAATGCACAGTGATACACCATATACTCATGTTTTGTATTAGACGAAGCGAAAGAGCTCATAAAGAAACTAGAACGCACTTCTGCTGCAGCACAATACCCCCGACACCACAGGAAGCTTGCACAAAAGGCAATGAAATACTATTATACTGGCAATGAACAAAAATTGGGGAAAATGTTTGCTTCTGAAAGCACAGAAAACGTACAAGCTGCAATGCAACTCGTTCGTGATGCAATGCAACAAAGAACAAGGTAATTAGTTGTTTATTATAACAGCTACAAAAAAGCCGCAAAATTGCGCGCACTTTGTAGTATTGCAAACAATAGCCATTCTTGCCAACCATTCAAATACTGATGTTCGCGTTTAGAGAAGAAAAAAAACAACTCATGAAATATAAACGAAGTTCGTCTAAGCTTGAGATAGGCACTTTAAATGAAGCCTTCGAAAAAGACGGTAGACGAACATCAACCTTTCACAGGCGAAAAACATTGTTGACACTACGCAAAGCAAAAAGTAGACCTCGTCTTTTGCTAAGACGACGAACAATGAGCGTATGATAACGACGTGCAATTGTTTTTTTTTTTCCTCCCCATCTGTACAAAAAAACCCAACTTATTTATGCTGTCGCCTGATGGAAACTACGGCCACAGACAACCCCCCAATGTATTATTGTACAAACAACAAAATGAGTACTCCTACTATTAATATCGTAAATAATTATACCTATTAGCCTTCATTACACGTTGCCTACGTTTACTTCTCCGAGATAAAAGGCTCGTATGCTACATTTTGGCCGATATATTGCGCGACAGTTGCCTTTTTGGTAAGAGAAAGGTTAAAAGCCCGCAAGTGGTCGGGGCTACTTTTATACGCATTATGCCTCCCATCTTAGCGACAACTAGTGCAAATGTCGTCTGTGAACGATTTTTGAGAAGTGAGAATAAAAAAAAGCCACAAAACGATTCTCAGAGAACTATTCACCGTTTTAATTTCTCACTGTATTGCAACAATTTGACAGAAACAATCAAACAAGCTGATTTCCGCTTATTCTGTTTTTAAATATTTTCATCTCAACGTCGGTTTTTTATTACACAATGTACAGCAAGACGGGAAAAAAAAAAAAACTAGTGTGGCGGTAATCACCACCTACGTGTCATCGTCTACCTCCATGGCATCATCACTGTCTCCACCTACAAGTACGGGTAAGCTATTAATATTAAAAAAAAGATGGTTGCCAGGCGTACAGAGGCTATCCAAGAGAGAAAAGTTCTCCTGAAGTTTAAACCGATTCATAACGTGACGTAACGATTTTATCGTCTTTTCATGATTTCTAAGTCCTCGCGTGGCTTCCTTGTAGATTGTACACCAAATCGTTAATTGCCTAAGTACATGATTAGAAAAAAAAAGGAATATAAGAACTACTGTGTAACGCACTTGAGGGTCTCTTCGGCCGCCACACGCTTCTTATCGGCGTTACCTCGAGCCAAATTCGTCATGATAATGTATGTATGGTCCAAAACTGTATCAATAGCCCACTTTCCAAGCAACTACCTCATACACCCATCAGACAAAACGCATTGAAAAAAAAAAGTGTTCCGTACGCTTGAAACAAATTTGCCTAGTGAGACTGGTAAACAGAATAGAGATTCGACCAGCACTCTTGAGGGTGATTTATCCTGTAGCAACGCAGTAATACCGGTCAAGGCCTCATTGTGTTTGAGAGGATCCAACAAAGGCATAAACTCCAGTAATGGCCCTACAGCCTCGTCCACAGATGCGCCAAACTCAGCTTTGATAATATCCCACAGACAAAACTGTGAGAAGCTATCCCAATCCAAAGATTTTGGCAATATTCTACAAAACACATTATTAGATGAATCCAAAAAAAACGAACAAAAAAAGCATTGCTTTTTTGCTGTGAGTCAAAAAGGTTGCGTAAAAGATGATGTATTGTGCGTACTTGTCCAACTGTGGTCCAATAACAGAGCAGTCTCCAAGTCTTACACAACAAGAGATATCTAGAAGCTAAGGAGAAAGTGAGCAAACATCCAGGTGGGACATGAAACTTATTTTGTCCAATTGCAAAGTCGAGTTTGTTTGGCTTACCTTAGCTGGGTACGTCGTACTGACGAGGAGGTGTATCATGTTCGTGTTGCCGACAGTATATACATGTAAGTGTCGCAACAGGTAGGGCGCAATTGACAGGAATAACGTTGGGTTATACTCTGCACAAGTACGACTATCCTGGAGGATGTACTGATGCCTCTCAGACTTTTTGTTGGCGCCACGGTTCTTCAAGTACTTGATATACGGCATGAATGTTCGTGCCTTATCTCCGCTGCTAAAAAATCCGTAAGCACGTCTTATGGATTCAAACTAAAGTCGTACGCGTCGCGAATTTCATTGTTGGCCTCCAAGGATGCCAAATACGTTCCAAATGTGTCATTACTAGAACTCAACTCGGATTCAGGTTTGTAGTATCCATTCGCCTTTACTAAGAAGCAAATGAACCTAAATCCAATTGATTCTTCTTCGTCTTGCATCGCTTTAATCAATTGCAAAAGACTGGAGTTCTTAGGATTATCTAATTCAAAAAAGCCACATCAGAAAGAAAAAAACTGAACAAATACAAAAGCAATTAAAAAACCATCAACTTACCATTGAACAAGCTAAATATTTGTTCATATGTCTGTACTTGTGTGGTATCTTTGTCAAGTAGTACTGACGTCTCTGCTGTCTTTAATTCAGGGTAGAGACAATCTACCAGTTGTACTCCAAGCTCACGTGTAATATTGTCTATATTATCATCTGAAGCGCTAACAAGACCAAGGTATGTGTCGAGAATACGACGAAGTACTTTTACAGCACGTTCTTTATCATCTGCAACAAGCTTTCTCAAGTTAGTGAGCGCAGCATCAAATGCGAATAGCGATGTTCCTTGTCCTGATCCAGAAGTAACAGGGGCTGCTACTTTGATACCTTTAAACACTCGTTAAAACAAAATTATCATATGTAATTGTAATTAAAGAAAAACGCAGATACTTACCTTTTTTTTTAGGTTGTGTTTTTTTGCCGGTTGAATTGCTCTCTTGTTGTTTCTGCATTGTCTTCCACTGTTCCATCACATCAACAGACGATTTATCTAGATATAAGCATGAGTTCAACTCACTGATAGTAGGGTATTGGATTGGGGGTAGGCAAAAGGGGTGTCGCGTACTCCTTTGTAGCTCAACTTTTCTAATCTTCTTGGGTGGTGTATCGCCTCCATTGGTAGGTTGGGTTCGCTTACGTTTCTTGACATCCTGAATGAGAGGAGGTGTAACCTTTCGCGTAAGAGGCTCTTTTTTAACTTCCTTAAGAGCAGCAGGAGGTGGCGGTTGTCTCTTCTTTTGAGGTTGTGGCTCAATTTGCATAGGCTCTGATGATCCATTACCACTTCGACTGTCCACTGGTTTTTGCTGCTCTATTGGCTCAATAATAGTAACGAACGGCGTTAAATGTTTCTAAACGATATCAGCATTATGATGACAGATAAAAACAAGTGACAACTAGTTTTGTTGTTAAAGTCCAATAAAGGAGTATGTACCTCAATAGAGTCTCGTATCGTATCAGAGAGTAGCTTGCAGTTGTATATAGGATCAATAGATGCTACCACTTTCTTATCTAACAATATGCGGAATGCATTATGAACACCTGCTTTGATCTAAGAAAGAAATGAGTGCGTAAGTTTTCTCATTGTCTTCAACATCAAATGGTGGAAAAAAAAAGCGTTACCTGTTCTTGATGTTGTGGACTGTAATTCTCGAGCAATAACAGTAAAAATTCGAGAAGTGTTGCTGTCATGTCTATATACTTTGGAATAGATCGCATCATGAGGAGGAGTGCTGGCTCAATGTTCATTATATTGTCTACTGCAGGAGCATAGAACAAGTAATCATAAAACAAAGCCAATTTACCATTAGCAATACCATGTGGCGTTTTTAAAAGTTTCAAAAGCCAGCCGATAATAGCCCATCGAGGACATATATCAGACGCTAAAATCTTATTTGTAGGGTGGTATACACAGCATATATACCGAATCAACGATGGTATCAAATGATCTCCACATTTTGTAGACAGGAATGAAGTGGTAAACCACTGCTGGTATCGCGTCTGAGATCCAAATTTGACCTAGAAAAAAAAATTACAAAAAATCCCAAAATTTTGACACGTGACACATTGTGTTTTCTTCTCATTTGAAAATTTGAAAACGCAATTTCGTATAGTATTTTAGGGTGTTACGTACTTTTGTCATTATAAAGTACAGCTGATTTTCCATTTCTGGTGTGAGGCAACCAAGTAAGAATATTCTATTTGTTTTTGTTTTCGTAATATCCATAATGCCATTAAAATGTGGATCAAAAGATTTTGGATCGTTATTGAGTCGCTGCCACGGTTCTACAAACTCTGGAACACGTGCCACATTGTGAAAAGCCCTTAAGAAATCTCTTCCAATGCCTTGCACCAACCCAAACTAAAGTACTACAATTAGACAGATAAATCAAGACAAAGGCCTACAAAACTGTCTTGGCACAAAAAAAATAATAAACACCGTACCCGTTCTTTTATGAGGCGTAGGCATAGGTTCGCTTCTTTCTTTCTAAGCTCTTGCAAGTTATGTGCAAAGTGATCTGGGATAATATTCAGAAGCTTATATACCAGATGTGGGATCAATACTTGTTGTTCTAGCAACCACGTCCTTGTATCAAAAAACTTTAGAAATACAGAAAATGACATTGAAAAAAAAATTCAAAAAAAAAAATGTACATGTTAGCACCCAAGAGCATGACAATGTTATCGATCAACCATAGATTGATCTTTGATAGATTACCGATTATAACTTGTCTGAGTAATGCCAGTATCACCAAGTTGGTTTCTTTAGCGCGTACTTTAATCAATTCTTGTATAAGCCAAAGCAACTAAACGTGCAACATTTGTCAACAAATGAATCAAAAAAAAAAAGAAAGAAATCAATCTACAAATAATTTTTTTTTTTACCTGAGGCCTGGCGCTGTCTACTATACTCGGATAGTTCTCTAGTACCAATACCTGAACCATTTGTATGCTGTATTTAAATTCATCGCGAGTTATGAACGTAAGGTACTGAAAGTACTACAGTGGTCGTTAGACAACTCAAAGTGGGCGCTTAGACGCGTAATGAGTGAAATGTTGTGCAAAGTTACCTTATCGTTACTTGATTTTTCGGTAAGTATGGCGAAGAGCAAACCTAGCGTTAGTTTTTGCTGTTTATCCGCGTTTGAAGCCTTGAGTACACGTGAGAAGACATAAACATAAAGTGACGCCTTACTTGGGAAACAAGCATGTTGTTAATCTCCTGTTCGCCTTTACCATGTATTTGTTCCATCAATTGGGTGAAGTTCTTATGCCATGCCTACTTTGGCTTAACGTATGCGTAAACAACAATGCTTACGCTCTCTAGTGCCGATGGTGGCTCAATAGCCCTCCGCTTTAATAACCGAGACTTTTTATCGTTGTTTGCCATGTGTGCAGTTGATCTTCAGTTGGTTGGGTTGTGTGTTGACAATTGACGCCAAATACAACGTTTGACAAGATTCATGACAGACGAGGTGTAACCCCTGTATGATAGTGGCCGAAATAAATCCGTTGAAAATGAGGCAAATTTATCGCGCTTTAGGCTGCCAAATACCGCAAAAAATGTGTATCCAACAGAAAAGTCATAGCCATTGTTTGCAGGTCGTGATTTTTTTTAACATGATTGGTTTATTTTTCAATCTGCTTTGTTTTTTTTAATTTACCTTTTAACGAATTTCTATGAGTTGTTTATGATCACCAGCTTCGTAATGGAACGCTCAGACCTGTTTTTTGCGAAAATGAAAAATATTTACGTATGCCCTATCAAAGTCAGGGTGCATTGATTCTTTGTCCACCTCTGTGCGTGTAAAGTGTTTTAACATGCTTTCCATAAATTGCTTTGTTGCATCTGGCTCCCTAACGCGCACAGGGTTATTTTAATCTCAATGGTAACCGCACCTATCCTCTAGGGCGATGATGACCACTGTCAGCGGACTGGCGAACGCAACAATTGATTTTACTAAGTTATCAACGTGGTTTATATCAAATACAATGTCCGTTCTATTACAGCTCAGCGATGCGTAGTTAAAAAAAACCGACAACAAGAAAAGAGTTTGTACCCAACAATGACATCGTACACAGCGCGCAGGTCCTCGTCTTCAGTGCCCCTATGCATCATTCATTGGCGTGTAAGCCACACCACCAAAACCAGAATTACTGGCGTACATACCATTCGTGTACTTCCACATTACAACTGCCTGTAATAATACTTCTGTGCGCCATCACATTGCGTTTCATTAAGGACACGAGTAGTGGTTGATCAGTTAGTGTTACATGTGCTCCTAAACCGCTTTAATACACGCATACATAGTGGCAAAGCGGAGAAAAAGTCCCAAATCGTTATAAACCTGCATACCAATACAACCCATAGCAATACCCGCTAAACCGCACCCAGAGCCTAATTCAAGGCAACGAGCGCCACTGAACAGCTCCATCACGGAAGTATTTCTCTCAACATACTTTACAAACGCTAGGCTCTCAAATCACCCGTCAGCGCTTTGTTAAATGTATTTACAACGTGTACCGACGACCATACAGTAGTTCCTGTGATGTCACAAGACTCATCGCCTTCGTTTATTTTAAACAGCTTCCCAAACGCTTGGATAGAAAGTGGAGTATTCAAGGCACATAACGGGTCGGCGCTGACGGGTACAGCTCCCGGAAGAAACGCGCTAGGCAGTGTAGTATTGCTAATCTTGCTGGATTACGCGTGTATGCGTTGTTGCACTGTGTTGGGAAATGTTTAAGTTTGTTGTTTCCAGTACAAATTGCAGTTGAAGGCTAAATCAAGTACAAGATTTTGACACATGTTCGTGTCATTTTATTTCTCGGTTTGCTTCTTTACAAAATACATATTGGACTCTCCAATAAAGTAGTCATTCCCGCGGTTAGTGCGGTTGTGCGATAACAAGGTATAACCTTGTTTTAGAAAAGTGTCAAGTAGCATTGCTTCTAGGTGCATGACCATGTTGTCTCCCTCGACTTGGAATGCCTCAAGCCTCCAACCAAGGTTTCCTGGACCTCTGCTCCATGAATCTTTTCCTGTTTTCTTTATGTGTACAACCTTTTGCTCTACTTCTGTTAGCAGCGCATGCACTGGTTTCTAAGGTAGTATTAGCGTATAACGGTTTTTGTTTTCCTATTTCGTTTCTTTGTACCAGCATTAGACCTCCGTTTTCTGTTAGGTTGAGAATAGTATTTACAGCGCCTTTTGAGTGGTAGTGGATGCTCAAACCTACTACTTGGCCTAAATTGCTAGTAAGCAATTTGACGTTGCAAAGAGCTGGCAGTTGCAAAGAAATGCACCAGACACCATAAAACTAGCATCTGTTCCGAAAAAAACGTACTCTCGGTGAGAATCGATGCTCTTGAGTTTATTCTAACGTCTCCTGCGTCCTCGTCCCATACAAAGTCTATATCGAAGGTTAGGTATGTCGCTAGTTATTGTTGCTTTATGCTTTACCTTTTTCTTTACCGGCACTACGTGCGCTGTTGCTCATTCTTGAAGGTTTTGATTTCTACTTGCCAAATTAGATTTTGGGCGTAAAACAATAGCCAACTGACAGACTATTTTCAACAAAGTCCGTACTGATTGAAACCATATTGATGCCTGCGTAGGTTTTAGTGTATTGTTATTTGCGTGACAACTAAGAACTAGTGGTTGAAAGTTAACGGCTCAGCTCTAAATGACTTTTCAAACAAAAACAACTCTATTTAACTGGCTAACCGGCTCCAAATTGTTACAATAAAACACGTGTTTGGAAATTTATTTGTAGTTTATGTAGTCTAAGTACTTAGCATTAACTGCAGCACAAACTTGCAGTTCTAGAGATTTTGTACTCAGACTAGTACGTTTGCTTGTCATCACAATAGAACCACGAGAAAATACTCTCAACTGTTGCGGAACTTGCTGGCATTCCTAAGTACACTCTAGGCAAAGCTGAAAGGAGAAAGTAAGAACGGTTGCCACGCCACCATGTTAATGGACACTGGTTTAAGGCAAGTGCAGGCATCCGTCTGTATTGCTTCAGTTCTTTGGCAATCTAAGAAAAAAAGAAAATAAAAGTTCTCGAAAAAAAAAAAGAATCCGAGGATCAAGAGCGGAAGCAACATGTTACTTGCCATGGTTTTGATCTTCGTAGAACCCATCTCAGTAACAAATTGTCTAAGCGCACTTGATCTTCATGCAATAGCGTAGGGTTTGCTTTGAATCCCATTGAGGTAAGCGATAGTTGTTTCAGCTGGGCTTTTGTTCCATCGTTTAAGCACAATTTACAAACTTGTAAATGCTTGCGAAGTGTATCAGTGCTGGAGTTGCGACCCAAGAAAAAGAAGACAAGGAAAGTAGAACGAAATTCCAACAGGTATAGCATATCCGTAGGAATTGTTTGAGTTCTATGTCGACTCTTCATGGCTTCCATAGGAACTTGGTTCAACTATATACTATCCCTCTTTCTTTAAATATGATTACACATTGACTGGCAGCGAATAAATGATTTGTTTGCAACAAACGCTCTGTTGCAATCACTAGTAAAAGAATGCTCTTTTTTAATTTGATGTAGTCTTCTTAGCATTACAAACTGCACAGTATTGACGTTATATGTTTACTAAGCTCCATAACATACAGTTGTGTAAGGCTCTTTATTTCACATAGTATCATACTATTAAATCTTGGCTAGTCTTCTATCTGCATATTTGTAGTGTCAGACACAGATGTGTTGTTACTGATGTTATCCTCTAACACAACATTTTCATCTTTCTGTGTACTACTGTCTAAAACAGAGTCGATATTTTCTAGCTCTACAGCTTCGTCTGTTGCTATTGGCACATCCATACTTTCAACAGTTCTAAGCATAAAGGTAAGTACACATAATAAGGTCACATTCTTACTGTTTTCGTAAGCAAGTCTTTGCTATGCACGCAGACAGTTTCATACTAAAGTGAATGAGAATAAAAATTACTCAAGTTATGTTTGACAAATGCACGTGCCTTATTGGTATACCGAAAACAACAACGATTATTAAGAATCCATAAATGTACGGAGACGCAATGTTGTTGGTCTATGTTGCATATCATTAAACAACATGTTGTTAACAACCTATACTTACCGTTATGTCATTAAATATATCCGCTGTAAATGGGTCTTTGTCTGATGAATACGCTGTAGCACATACTACAAAAGTTGATTAAAACAATAGAACAAGTATAGATAGAGTACCTAGTGCTTTGTGACAAAATATACCAACACCTAATATTCCATGAGGTATCAAGACGCCAAATACCATCTGTCCAATTGCAAGGTATCCCACTCCACCCTATTCACGTGAGTTTTTTCCTTCATCACGTGTTATTTATGTATACCAATTGTGCAATGACAACACCAAAACCTAAGGCAATTTGCCCAATAGCCAATCCGAATAACCCAACAGATAGTATCCCTGTAACAAACTCAGGGATAATTGCAAAAAATATATTACTCTTTTCAGCAAACCCTATGGTATCAGCTTTCAAAAAGTGCATTATGGAGCGAGGTACTGATTATATTTTACTGCAGTTCTAAAACAGAGTTCGTTTTCAGTTTTTTTTTTCGAACCGACACTTTCAGAGTGCAAAAACAGCCTGTACTCACCTATCCCAATGATAAATCCAAATGGAAACCCACCAATCGCTACGAATCCGATGGGCCTACCTCCAATAGCAACAATACCTTTGGGAGTGCTACCGAAACTAAATAGCGGCCAGGATACACCAAATATGTTAAAAACAGGTCCGTAATTTGCTGACATTGTTGTGATGGAGGTTTATCGCTCTATTTGTCATTTATTAGCTTAATGATCGCGTCAATGAATAATCCGTTGTCTCATGAATTTTCTTAACGACATTTTTTTGGAACTTCTTATTTCTGGCTAGTACCGAAGTCTCAATTCTGATTTTCTTCACCCTTTTTTCGCTTTCCGGACTTGCACCGCTCTACAGTTTGCATAGAGATGTGTAGGTCCTGGTACACCTCAATTGAATATAGCAAAAGGTTTATTCGAAAAACAAGACTTGAATATTTGACCAATTGAGAAGACAACTTGGTCACTTTCAAAAAACCTAAGACATGCTTTGGGGTAGTGTAGTTGTGTTTACTAATAAGCTACATTGTAAAATCTAGCGATTGGACAGAATATCCTCTGTTTGTCAATACCTTCAAACGCACTACATTTATGCCTTTATGGAGGTTCATCTTAATTGGTTGGCATGGAGCGAACCTGCAAACTATTAGATGTAGAAAAAAAAAAGTAAGGAAAGTACTTTTTATCTACTGTGTTAGGTACAGTAATAACTTGATACTCTCCATTATTTACAGCAACACCTAACTGAGCTGTGCTAATTTCACTGGCAGTGTACACTATAAAACAAGTCAAACGTTTATAGCCAACCTACATGGTCGCCACTCGAGACAGTTTTAGTGAAACGTACGTGTGAGTGTTACTGAGCCATCGTCTACCATTCGTACAACATAGTCCCACGTGCTGTTTAGTTGAAGGTATCTCAAGTATGGGTCTGTAATTGGAAAGCGATGAGACACCTATACAACCACTATTTAGTGTGTTTTGGAGGATATGCTGATGATACGTACATAGTGTGTTGCGTTTATAGTTGCAGGGAGAACTGTTCCAAAACTGGTAGAGGGCATGTTTCCATTCCTGATAGCATCTAAAAGATGGTGAGAATGGGACCAAACCAAAGCAAAATATAAAAAGATGTACATACCAATGCCTTGTATCTTGGGACTATTTTCGTCGTGCATGTTGTTCGTCAAACCTACAGATACGTGAGAGTTTAGAATTTACATTGAGGGATTGGTCAATGTGGTTACGTACCCCAAGTGCCATACTTGGTGTCGTAATTGGTGGCTCCAGCTACGAACCAATTCAATGGTTCTGTCCCGTATGCATACCTTTATGAGGCACATGAGAACGCATATTACACAACACAAAAGTACGTACCAGTTGGTTAGGTACTGTACAACTAACTTTGTCATCTGTGGATCTAAAGTTGCATCTTTTTTGGCTTGAATGCTAAGCGGTCCAAACTTTAATAAAAACACGTTAGATAAAATGGATACATGACTTTATCGCACTGTATCGGGACCACCCTCATATCCTCGCATTTCTAAATTATACCATGCAGCATATGCCCTAATTTCTAGGCATTAGAATCACGTGATTCAACTATTTTTGTCTTATTTGTTTACCTGTGAATACCAATAGGATTATTTTCACCAACGCCGTTGCTCGTGCTTTGGCTATTGATTGTAGTCTCCATTACTGATAACACTTCAGCTTTGGTTAGGTTCTTCTTGTTGGCCTCACCAAGACCAAAGTATGGTGCGCCAGCGATTGATATAACGTATTTTGATGGAGGTCCCCATACGTTGTCTATGTAAGTCAAGGCTTGCTTTATTGGCATTGGAAATGCTATCTGCCCTGCAAGCACAGGTTTGAACCGTTTGTTAAAATTTTGAGAACCGAACACAGCTGAGAACTGATCGCTTATTTGTTTGATTCTAAGGCCAGTGCGCCTCCACATCCCTTTTGTGAAAGGTTAGCGTCGAGGGGTTGATATCATGTTAACGTACAATAACCAGTGTTGTTTACAGCGTCATAATTGAGATGATACTTATCACCCGCTTTAACTTCGGCTGCTGCTTGAGCGAGACTCCAGTGGGACTGGGGGAATTGCCAATTCCATACTGCGAATGAAAAATCAGCAAAAAAATTTTGAGAGGACGTTGCTTTGTTGTACCTTCGTTGCTGTACTCCAAGTGAACTGCTAGACTAGGATCCAAATTTGTTTTGATTAGGTTTGCGAGATTATTGACATAGTCATCAGATGCCATGTGAGGAATATTAAACCACCTGAAAACAAGCAAGGTTAGTAGAACTTGGTCTTACAAAACCAAAAAGGAAACATACGGCTCAGCTTTGAGCTGATTGCATAGTTTGATACATGATTCCCAAGGAACTCCAGTTTGCCCTTTAGGTCCCCATGCATATGATGGCCAATCAGGAGGAGTTCTGTCCGCCCACTCAACGACAGGACTACCATTCGTATTTGCCCAGTCCATGAACCTGCAATTGTTTTAAAAAATGCTGAAATAAAAAACGTGTTACCTCAACAGAGAAAATCGTTTTAACTGCCCAATGAACAAATCCGAGAAATCATCTTTTCTATCCATTGTGTAGCCTTAACCAAATTTATAAATACCCACAGCATTTCAATAATAACATACCTGCTTGTAGAACGTATACATCTGATACCTTTCCATCAGTATTTTCAAACGACAACATGAGCTGATCAGCTGAAGTATCAACTATAATGTCAGCGCTCTAGTATTGTGTCAACAAAGTTGAGTTTCTTGTTGTAAATATTACCAACAATCCAGTTTGCTCGTCGAATACTAGATTAGATACCTTGGCATCGCTCGCTACTGCTTTCACTGTTGCGTTGCCTATGTTCGTACAAAGTAAGAAGCAATCAATGGTTTGGGGTTTGAGAGAGGTACCTTTACATTGGAACTTATAGGTACCACCCATTTCGACGTCTGAGGTGAAAACAACGACACCAAAATCTCCAGTTGGCCAACCTTACGTAAAAAATTATTTTTTACAAATCACGTGACAAAAATTCACGTTATTTGACGTTGTTCGCAAAATGACTGTACCTGTTTGGCCTAATTGAGCTGTGCCATCCCAGGGCTGTTGAGGGGAGCCAAACTTGCGTGATTGCTTCATTAGATTAACCTAAAATACGCTCTTTTAGTTGTGCAGAGGTTGTTGGTTACGTACGAATGCTAGCGTTCTAGAGTAATCGTTTACTCCATCTATATTAGCTGATACAGGTACAGTAGAAACAACGCATGCTGTAAAGCATACAAACAAAAGTAATAGTAGTAGTTGTGTCATTTGTTGACAACCGCTAAAACTGACAAGTGGAAAATGCAATAACTTTTTCTTAAGGCACGGGAAAGTCGAAGACGTTTACTCTTTCCAAAACTTAAAAGATGTCATAATACGTACAACAAAGGTATCTAGAACATTTTAGGTTATTGTCCAATTATATAGTCAGCACGTGGTAGAAAATTGACAACATTCCAAATACAATTTTTTTGGTTATTTATTCTGGTGGTTTTGGAATGCTCTTGTTCTGTCATCACACCCTTTGTCTTCAACTATTTATCCAATCACGATCATTCCAGTATTGGTTAACATGAACGAAAGCCAACAGATTCTTTCATCACTGAGAACCCGCGGCGTGTAAGTCGTAATTGGCGAAAACATTGCAAATTTTATCCACATGTCAAATAAGTCGGTTTAAAAATCGACGTAGTCGCTAAAATTTGGCACTAAAACTGCCTCAATTATGCCTGAACGACTTTAAACCAAACCTAGGGGCATTATAAGCGAAAACAGAGTATTTTGAGGAGAAAACGTGTAAAAACGCACCAACAAACAATTACGAATGCGTAGGATATAGGTAGCATCATGGGGATAAGCAAGCAATAGTATTCGTCGTCTTTTATCGCATCGAGTACAGGACTGCCCGTGTAAGGCATTAATTTAGATATAACGAGTGAATACGCCGTCATTGCAAAAAATAAAAACGTGGCAAAAAGTAAGCCGTATCCCCAGCGTGCTGTTTCTATCTGATTCTTTCTTGTATTATGATACCGTTTGACGCGTAGTGCTTCTCGTGCGTATTGATGCATGGCGCTTTTTGTTTCAAAGTTCACCTTTTTTTTTTGTTTGAGAAGAAATTTAAAACAATTTACCTTTGTTGACTTTCTTGCAACGCCACGTGACTGAATCATAACGTGGACGTAAACTATTAATATCTCCTGAACAGCATTTTCAAAAGATGAATTTATGGGGGTATCTGTACAACAATATAAAGAAAGACATTGGTTTTTTTTTTTGTGGTTTTGTTTTTTTTTTTTTGGATTTGATTTCGTTTGTTTATATTGGGTTTTGGTCGTGTCTGTTATTATAACCATCATTTACAGCTTTTCTAGCTTCTTTATAGTCTTTGTATGTGCCACTCTTCTTGTAGCGCAAGTATATACTATAGACTTTTCCTGCAGCCTCGTCCATTGCATAGTCTTTACGGGTAAAAAAAAACGTGTCAGCTAAAACAATTTCACGTGTTGGAGCGTACCAAACATATAAGGACTTTGCTGATTGTATCGAAGCCATATACCGATATCTTTATTTCTGTTTGATAACTTTAAACAAACATTAGATTGTTTGCGAAGAGCTCAAGAGAAGAAAAAAAACCTCAAAATGTGATTCTCCAAAAAAAATCAAAAATCAAAGACGCTATGTGCTAAGGCCACAGCTGAACCGTATTAATGTAGACATACCGATAGCTTCTTCTGTTTTTTGTTAGAAGTGTCAAAGTATACTGAAAATATCTCGTTTGCTCTCTCCAATCGTTGTTCAGGTTGTTTTAATGTCTTGAAGTTTTTGACTGCAAGACAAAAATCAAGCAAGTTCACTTTGTTTAAAAACTTCGCTTTTTTGAAGTACTTTCGAAAGTAATGTATACACAGGGTGTCTTCAAGAGTTGCCTTGATGAATCTATCTACCTAAAATAAAAAAAAAATCACGTGAGCAAGAAACACAATTATTTCAAAAAAATAAAAAAAAGAGATGTTTGGTTTTCTTCCAAAAAACAAGTCGTACAGGGTGTGCTGATAATGCGTTCATACCCGCGCCTGGCACGGGTTTCATGTGTGATTCGATAAACTGAAAAAAATGTTGCCGGAGTGTTGATTGGCAGTGCTAGGGCAATGAAGTGAATAAAGTGACGTTCACAAACTGACTCTATTTTCATACATGATTCAATGTTTCAAAAATTTCTTTTCCCGTCGGTTTACTGGTATCTTCAAGGCTGTGTGCTTAAATACGTTAAAAAGAACAAGCGACGAATTAGTAACCTACCTATTTCTGTAAGTTGCCAAGGCAACCCCGATATTTGGAATCTCGCTGCTTCGGCGAGAAATCTAGAAAGATTTTTAGACGTCAGAACTCATAACACAACAGAATTGCTTTTTTTTCATTTTTTGCATAAAAAACGTACTCATTGTATATTTTCTTTGCCGCTGTAAACTGCTCTTGTGTCGTCATTGTGTCGTAGTTATCATGGTATTCCATGGCTCGAGATACAAAGTATAAATCTTCTATACAATACTTATCTCGACAGTGCTTCTCGAAAGCCTTTTTGAAATAAGTCAAAATAAAAAAATAATCCAAAAACCTCCACAAAAAACCAAAAATTGTTCAATAGGTACATAGTAAAGCCTTCTGTCCTCGAAAATATTCTGTAGTTTGACACTAGGCTTATCCATACTACCAATAGGCTCAGCGGATCTATGTTTCCTCTTTTGTATTTTTTGTCGGTTGATCTTGACCTCATCGCTTGACTTTCTGTAGTGACCGAACTTTTTCTTTTTACTAGATGAAGTTGCTGTTGATTGTGACGTTGTTGATGATTCTCCATTCTCGTCTATGCTTCCCAATGTGCCAGAAAGCCCTGGATGGAGTAAATCGTGTCTGTGTGAAGAAATAAATAATGCACTAATACTTCTCTCTAAAGTTGAACGAGTTGTTCTTTCAGGGCTCTCTGACCTATCCGATTGCTAAAAAAATAAAAATAAGCAATCTCATATTTAAAAAAATAACGTGGACACGTGCATCGTCTGACGAATACGCTCTCTTTGGGCTATCGGCTCCAGCTGACCTAGATTTTTTCCTTTGTTTAAATTTTCTAGATTTCTTTCTTGCAATCTTCCTTGATACTTTAGCAGAGTGCGGCAGAGTGCTAGCAGGAGGTGTAGAACCAGCAATAGGTGATTGTGCCAATATAATTTCAGGCTTTTTTTTAGAGTCTGTTTCTTCCTTCCTGGGAGGCATGATTGTGTTCAATACCACCAAAAACTCCTGACGAGAGCACCTCTGTTGTATGAATGGACTCTATGACATAATTAATTTGATAAAAAAAAACGTGATAGCTAAACAAACCACGAACAAAAAAAAAACGCTGAAACGACAAATAAAAATACTAAAATAGTAAAAACCACGTGCCACGAGTAATTCAGCTGCCTCTGGACGGGATGCTGCGTCTCGTAGTAGACATTGGCTTAAAAATTTCTTAAAGGCAAAAGACCACTTTCCATGAGGTTCTAACGGTGGAACGCCCTGAGAAACAATTTTATACAATGCGACGACCTAAAATAAGAAAAAATAAGCAAAAGATCAGATTTTCTTATATTTTTGTGTACGTCTTGACACTCTTCATATGGCACTTTCCCTTCTCCTATTTCCTTTGCAGTAATACCTGTGCTCCAAATGTCTACTTTTTTTGTGTATCCGTGCCCTTCAAAGACCTACCGCGGGTTTGTAAAATTTCACATAAAAAATGATCCAGAAACATAGGTTTATGAACTTTGAGCACCTACCTCCGGTGCCATCCAATAAGGAGTTCCAATTAGAGAATATAGTGTATTTGAAGAATTCGCCAGTTCAGCAGATCCACCAAAATCAGCTATAAATTCAACGATTGAGCACATAAACAAAACGGAATATATTTCGCACTTATTTTAGCTTCTCCTTTTGAATTCAACTTTTCATTTTGAGTTAGTCACGTGGGTTTTAAATATAATCACGTGTTCGTACCAAAACATTATCAGGTTTGATATCCCTGTGTATGAATCCTTGACTATGTAAATACGACAAAACGTTCAGAATCTACAAAAAACACGTGTGAATAAAGTCGTTTTCTCGTGGAAAATGTAAAGTTTTTTTTTACCGTATGGCTGAGGTAACCAATGACCCTTTCTGTAGCTAGCAAGTCTCTTATACCTTTCTTCTTTGCCATTTTATGTACACTATTAAGAGACAGCTATATACACGTGAATTACAGACATGTAATTGCAGTATTCATAGAATATGAATCCTTTTTTGTGAAGCATCGCACAAAAGAAATAACAGAAATAGGCAAATTGTGCGTACCCTGTCCATCCATTCCATTACAATACACAAGTAATCATCCCTTATATGGCTATCAACATAATTAATAATATTTGGATGCTCGGAGCACTGCTTCATAAGCGCTATTTCTGTGGCCATGTGCCTGTAGAAAGCAGTCAGAACAAGAAAATCAACAAAAAAAAAAATAAAAGAGGGAATAACTTCCAAAATCCACTTTGAAGCCCAAGCAACTTTAAAAAATCCGCGATTTTGATAGGTTTGGCTTTTTGAGTTTTGTCTTTTTTTGTTGTAATGTAATCTCCTTTAAAACGCACCGTTCATCTTGAATTAAACCACCCTCGCTCATTCGGATTGGTATGACTTTGATAGCAACCTTGTCACCCGTGTTTAGATCATTTGCGAGCTCGATTACATGTCCAGCGCTGCCAACAGCTATAATCCGATCTTTGACGTATCGCCTTGGATCAGTACGACCAATTACATCCTAATAACATTGTTTCGTTATTTTTTTTTGTAGTTGTGGGTGTTTTTTTTGGTTTTGTCATTCAAGGTTTCGTATCGTTTTAAAGCACGTGGCAGGAACGTTGAATGTCGATTATAATATATATAGTTAAAATATGAGTTAATTACCTGTAATTTATGCTCAACTATTTTAGTAGCAGAGTTTCGCGGCCTGTGTGAACGGGGTTAGGATAAATTGTTGGAGTCTTGATAAAAATCACGTTTTTATTTTTCAAAAACGCATTAACCGCTTTGCGCACATTCTTCCAGTTCCATTAGATCCGTTTGCGGGGTGTTCTGCCATAAGACTACTACAATAACTCTACAATAGATTTAGGTGTATGGTGGCAGATCATTTGCCTAAAGCCTCAAACTTGACTACTCACTGTGAAGGCAAGTCCAACACTTTCTTGTGAGGTTTATTCCAATGGTCAAAACTTGAACAAGAATCATCAAAAAAAAATGCTCGTTTCCTTCTCATTGTTTTGGTCTGTTTATCAATGGATCATGATATATTATCGCTTCATGTTGTCGTATGTGGTTCCGTTGATGATTTGGTTTATACCGGGCTAGGTGTCACATTTCCTTTCAGCCGACAAGTGCGTTTAGCCACACAAATCTAGGCGTGTTGCATTACTTTACTTGCTTTTGTCTCCTTGCTTGTGTCCAGTAGGCAGTGTACTCACACAGTGAGATATTGTTGGCGCCTACATTGGAAGCGTCGGTCACCCAAAGGGAATTGTGGCTCCTAGAAAGTTCTCAAAAGTTTGAACGAAATCAACGACAATGAAAACCGAAAAAAGTCGTTTACAGTCACGTGCCTACGAAAATTGTTGTTTCAGAAAGATACAGAGAGCGGCATGCTGCGGTTTACTTTCCTCCTGCTTGGTATTTGCTTTTATTCCACCTGTTATGCGCAACATTTACGAATAGTAAATGCCATACCTTCATCGTCGGCAATTGACGTTTACGGTCGTGGAGAGTTGGTACGTAAAATAAAAACCGCGTGGCAAAGTGTAGATCATTTTTAACTAATACTCAACTGAATAGCAATTTAAAAGCGTGCCATATGGAGATGTGACCTTCTATGGCCGTGTACTAGAAGGAGAGTATGATTTTGAAATCAGGGATTCAGCAACAAACCAAAACCTCACAACTGGAAAGTACGTATACAAAGGGAAACATTGTTACACGTGCTAATGGATTTGAAGGTTTATTATGGAAGATAACACCTATTATTCGCTTTATGCATACAATACATACCCTTCTGCAGCTTTATCACTGATAAACGATCCTTACTTCGTACCCAATAGGGTTAGCCTTTTTATTTAGAAAAGTCGTTGTAACTTATTTTGGCGAAATAGCATTATGGTGCAGTTCGCGTTGTGAATCTGTGCCCAGATTGCAGTTCCCTCGATATCGCATACAAAGGATCGTATTTTCATAAATCCCTTGGATTCAAGCAAGTCTTGGGCTACTCTCAAATACAAGCACCAACCCCTAATGATCTTGTCTTTTATCTCGGAGGCACAAACGTTGAAGTTTTGAGAGTGCGTTTTCTACCTTTTGGGTTTTTCATCGTATATTTTTGGGACTCATCACGTGATAGGTTTCATTGAGATTCTTGAGCGAACAGAAAATAATGACAATATGGGTTGAAGGTTTCTTAGACGCAAGTAAGAATAAACCAGTGAGTGGTGTTACATCATACGATACTTGAATAAACTGCTTGCTCAATAAAGTTATTATAATAACGCAAAATTTCCACGAGTCTTACCTTGAAATAGCACGTGCTGTAAACGTACCAGTTGAGTGCTTCATATTTAATTGATGAGTACGCTATTGTAGCCTGTGGCTAATGTTAAGTAATGAAAAAGTTGTTCCAACTGCAAGCTTGCAAAGGAAGCGCAGTAAATTACCGTGAGTTGTTTAGTATTAGGCCAAAAAAAGGTACTAGAGTAGCATTTAGTTAAACCGCTATAAAAGAAGCAAAATATTCAATTCGAACCAAACGAAGGAAGAACTATAGTACAAACAACGATTCCTTCAGGTTGCTACTTGAAACCAGGTATGCTATAATACCCTTATCTGTTTTGTATGTCTCATAAAGAATTCCTGTATGTACTCTAGCAAGTGCCTTTACAGTAAGTCTTGCAATATCCATCACTTTGTACACCACAAATGACCAGTATGAAAACCACAAATGAAAGTTTGAAAGCTCTTGATATCTCTCAAGAACTATTCAAACACTTTGCCTATATGGATCAGTAAGGAATTCTTGAGAGTTTTGTCGGAGTGATTCTCTACACTGTGATTTCCAAAATAAAACGTGAAACATTGTTTTTTATTAATAGCTATACTTGTGCTGGTTCTCAATTAGATAGTTTTTAGATGAATACATAGCGCACAAGTACTGCAAAACTTTATTTCGCTTTTAACAGGATTTACAAGTGCCCATGGATATAATATTGATACAAACTATGTACCAAACCTGTTTTCCCGTTAGTTGTGATTTGGACAATGCCAAACCAAATTATAAATACGTGATATGATTAGTGTCATTAGTGGCGTTGTTTCATTACATTCGAAACAAACAACTGAGAACAGATCACACTTGATTTGGAATTATTTTTTTAAAACTGTTTTAGGTCATCAATCACGTGCGTGAAGAGCCAAATGAATGTCGTTATTGTAACCATTTGCTTTAGAAAATGAATTCGCTCTACTTCTGCGCTATATTGTTGATTTTCGCATTTGTCGCTATGGATCATGGTAAAACAGGTACGAAGAGTAGTACAAGCGCTTTATGATTAACAGTAGTCTTGTTTTAGTCATAACTTCAAGTGAACACGTTTGTGGCAATAATATTAGTTGTTATCTGCTAGAAGAACCTACAGAGCTTATTCTCAATTCAACAAACTTGATTTTGGGTAACTTTAGTGGCTTTGAAGTTACAAAAAGTGTTGACATTTATGGTAAGTTGGTAGTTCTCAGTCAGTTGTAACTAAGTGCGTTTAGGATTGTATAATGTAAATGTCTCTTGCAATGGAACACAGCGAGTGTACTCAGTATTCAATAATGTGAGTATCTCGATGTCTGGATTTACAATTCGAGATTGTAATGTCAGAGTCAAAGTTTATTCGAATGTTACCATTACGTACTTGGAGCAAGGCAACCCTAAAATCAATGTTAATATTCACTTTAGAAACATGACGTTTACTGGACATAATGCGGGCTTATTTGTTAGCTGCAGGTACAATATTATTTAAGTGATTCCTTACAACTGTACAGTGCTGTGGCGACTCTAAAACAAGTGATATTTAGAGATATTATTGTTCGGGCCTCATTTTCGGATGTGCTGGTTATTGCTGAAACAGAAACAGCTTATTTGCAAGATTGTATTTTTTCACATATCACCCACACCTACAGTGCACAAGGTACCAAAGAATAATCGTATTTTAACTTTTTTTCATAATATCACAAAGCTTTGATTGGGATTGTAAGAGTGACAACTGTACGCGAGTTTTTTTATTTTTAGTCTCATTTTTATGAGTAGGCTGTAATCAAGTATTGTTTGGTTGAGGACAATAATTTGATCAATGCTCCTATCGTATACTTATTACATACAAATGAAACAGAAATATCAAACTCTTATTTTGTGAGAAACAGGAACACAGTGCTATTTGACGACAGATGCAGTGGTACTATTTATACTTTCCGTTCAATTATGAGTAATAACACTCTTTGGAATAGAGTCTGTGGATGTGAACCACAATAGTAGGTTGCTTGTAGATTCTTGTGTGTTTGAGGATAATACTTGCACATACCCTCACTCGTCAGTTCTTTGTAAAAGTATCTTGCCACTTACAATACTTGTTTAGAAAAACAAATACTTCAGCAACTCTAAGCTCTCCTTCATTTGTTGGGTTTAAAAGCAACATTACAATAAGGTGAAGAATATTCTATTAACTAGTGAAGTGCTTATCTTTGTGTAGAAATACAAGATTTACTGATGCCAATAACGGTAATCATAAGTACCAAATAGTTTTAATCCCAAGTAGAACCAAATACAATATTACTATTTTCCTGTACCTCAATATTGTCCTCTGACGCGATACCAAATAACTTCACTTGCAAATGTTACAGTACTACATTCTTTGAAGAGTGCAACACAACCGGTAACAGTATTCATACTCAACTCCATTTTCTGACAATATTTAATAGTCACATGCAACAACGAACAGTACTGTGGTAAGACGTTTACAAAGAGCAACTAAAGGATCATTTATTCTCTTACATTTTAATTTCTAGTAATTCCAACAGTTGAGCCAACGGTGCCACCAACAATCGCACCTACAGCTGGAACTCTACCAAATGAAATTGTGTTATCTGGTCCTTTGATAATAGGTGGTGATTTGGTCCTCTCAGGGACAGCTACAATTACTCCAGGAGGCTTTCTTGAAGTTCAAGGTAACACGTGATTTAGTTTTGATATTTTATCTCATTGAGTCATCCTTGATCTCATCAAGTGTAGGATCTATTGTGATACCACCAAACACAACATTCATCATTGATTTCACTGGGTATAATGATACAATAATTGATGACACAAGAATAGAAGTGATGAGAAGTAACAATGGCACAATAACCGGTAATGTTACACTTGCTCCGCCCCCACAAAAGACGTGTTTAAGTGCATCACTTGATAGAACTCTCTCATCGTATGTCTATGTCTACTTTTGAGTCATCTAAATGACCCTGATTTTGATTTTAGGATATTTGTAATTGCATCAAGACCTGACAGGTGTGACATAACAGAAACAGTGAACGTTGGCATGGTGCTTGGTATAACTTTTGGTGTTCTTGTATTGGTATGTTGTATTTGGGTCCAGCGTGTTAGCAACTCTGACTTGGTAGTAGGTAATTGTTGGCCTTGTTGTCATCTTCTTTGTTCCAGAGTTGAGACGTGCGATTGTACCACACCCATTACGTAAAAACACACTAAAAGTTACTTCTGTCAAAGAATAATTGTACTTTTTCAATAAACAGCTACTTCATTTGTTGTCAAAAAAACCCAAAGATATTTCTCCAGGAAAGTCGTCTTGTCACATATCACGTATAATTAGTCTTCAAAAAATTATTAAAAGTATGAAATTTCGTTTAGTGTTTGAGCAAATTTCCCTGTTTTTAGCTAGTCTATCAGCCAGTATGTTCGGTCAAAAACAGAGTCATCAAATGGGTTCGGAAGCCTTAAGGAATCGCCGTACTCTAAGATTTTACAATATGATATTGACACGTTGTAGTTCAACAAACTGCCACGCAACAAGTTGTGTTGTTCAATGAATAAGACATTGTTCTCTCACTTGTGACGCATCATACTATTTTCAGAAACAACTACATACGCAATGGCTCTAATATTACAAGACGATATAGTATTTGAGGTATCTCAGTATCTCCCACTACCCTCAATTGTAGCTTTGCGTTCTGTGACGAAGAATACAAGAAGCCTCCCATACATGGTAAAAGACATGTCAGGACAAGTAAAATACGAAAGTAAAGTGTATAGCAAGCCAACAGATGTACTACAAATTCTAAAAAAAGCTCCATTAAGAGACTTAATTATAAACTGGACAGTAGATGCTGAAACTCTTATTGATGCTATAAAAAGTTGCTCCAAGACACTAAGAAATGTTGTTATCGATGCTAGTATTGGTAAAGCAAACACTATAAATGACATTGTTGACGTTCTTTCTTGTTGTACTCAACTACAATCTGTGACTTTGTGTACTATCCCAGAAGATTGCTCATCACTTAAGAATATCAAAACAGAAAGTTTGACATTATATACAGATCCAAGTGTTGAAGAACTCATCGATATCTCTCCTCATTTTGGAGAGTTACGTTTAAAAGATTGCTCTCAAAATTATACAGATGGATCAATATATTGTGTGGGAGTTGATGAAGAAGAAGGTGTCGATGCATATTGCGTTATAACACAATCAACATGTGGTGACTTAACATGTCATTGTGGTGGTTTTTATGCAAGGAAAATGTTCCCAAATGGTCGCACAGACTGGGAACCAGAACATGGACAAAGATGGTCACTTAACTCTCGTGTTGTTGAACTATATGATCAACTATCTACAACTCAATATGTTGGCTTAGACATCAAAGGAGAAGAACATGATGTTCAAATTGTTCAATTAGATGCTGTTTTTGATACTGACGATGACATACAACAAACCATTGCTGATAAATTTGATAAAGGCGAAATTGTTCATGTGGTCGTTTGGGAGTTTGTTATGGATTCTGGTTCATCGTTTAAAAATGTAATTAAAATGATCTGTGAGCCATCATATTGGCAATAAATTCGACAACACTTACTGTAGATTTTGTATTCTTTTTGCTCACATCAGGTGCAACAACGACTCATTTGTACATAGTAATACGTTTATAACAACTTTAAAGACCGCTGACAGAATTGCTTTATGTACTCAGATTCGATTTCAGTCAACAATTCAATATCCAAGAAATGAGAAAACCTATTTGCACATTAATTTCAAAATGGAGTTAAGCAGTAAACCAGTGAATATCTGCGAACCAGTAACTTCAATTAGGGAATATCGCCAATATTGTCAATTCCCTACCAGTGTTTTGTGGTTCACTATGAATTCATGTTATAGATTCACTTAATAGCGGGCAAATTAGCAGGTTTTCAGCATTAGTACACAAACTCTCTAAGCAACAAATGAGCACAAATACATTGAAACTATACAACGCCGACCACTGTCCTTTCGCGCAGCGGGTACTAACGCCGTCTTTTGTACTGCTTCGTTAAATTGACCTAATTCAGGCTTGGATCGCTGCCATTGAGCTTGGCATACCTTTTAAAACTCAGCATGTTAACTTTTTTGATAAAGAGCGTCTAGATACAAAAGAGTTCTTAGAAGAATCACCAAATGGCACTGTACGAATATTAGACTCCATTTTCAACAACAATATCAAAAAACTTGTATTTTATTCCCTTACGTAAGCCTAAACGCAAAACACGTATGTCATTCTGATGATGCGTTAGGTGCCAGCTGGTGTGTACAAGGGCGATAAAGTGTACAACTCTTTGAACATGATAGAATACCTTCAAAACGCATTTGAAGGAGACGTAAAGCTCTTCCCTCAAGACCCATATGAGGCTTTTAAAGCACGTGCGCTCATTGAAAAGCATAGTAAATATGTCAACATTATACCAATTCTTGATGGCTCAGGTAAGATGTGATGATGATTATCTTGTTCCTTTGCTTTGTTCTGACACTATCTTGCTTTAATTTAGGGTAACGATATTCTTGCTAAGAGGAACGCTTTTATCGAGGCCTTAAAGGCTATGAATGAAGACATTGTTGGTCCATACTTTATGGTTAAAGATTTTACGATTGTTGATGTTGTACGTGGTTTTTTTTTCAGTTTTCTTCTTGTTAACTCCTTTATCTGACTAGGCTTTCATTCCATTCTTTGAGTGTGCTGAGCTTTTATTACCTCACTATAAGAAATTTAACACCCCAGAGGATCTAACCACACTGTTAAAATGGGGTGAAACTGTGAAACAACGTCAATCTTTCAAGGTAAAAAAAAATCTGACTTGGTTTTTTCCTCTTTGGCATTTTAGTCCTTTTGTTTATCATGCTCACCTAAAATTCTCCAGATTTCATCGGCTGATAGAGTAAAAGAGAGTTTAGAGACTCAACCAAAAGACTGGGAACACTTAATAGAGAGGAAGGAGTACCTGATTACAGTGTACCATACGAATTTTGAATCACATAGAAAACGATTGACTTATTGTTTATAATAGATATACTGGGTATGCAGCAGGTTACGGTTCCAGTAAATTTAAGAAGGAATATCAAAAACGCATGAACGATAAACGTGCAAAAGCCGTAAAAAAGTGATTATGTATACACATCACGAGGTTGAGTGGCTAGCATAAACCGTATTGACTTATGTTTTTCGGATTGTTGTAAACTTAGTACTTTGTTGTTCTAATGAATAAAGATATCGATTGACTTACTCTTTAATATAGTTATTGCAACTTTATATATATATATTGAATAATTATAGAATGGTGATAGGGCGTTCAATAGACTTTTTGAAAAAAAACTTGAAGTTTTTTTGTTTTGGCTTAATCTACAACTCAGTAAAGTCTAGTTCTTCAGGATAAACATCAAACTCATCAATCTCAACAATAAGGTGAGAAGGTACATCAATTATAATATCACAATCCAAAGGGCTATACATTAACTCCTTAACTTTCCTGATTTTCCTGCAAATATTGTTCTAGTCATCTTAAATCCTTTTCCAGACTCTGCATCAAGAACACTTTGTCTAGTGTTTGTAACTCCAGCCTTGAACAAACAAAGTGTAGATCGTTCCATTACTTCATGTATTGTTTCACCACTGCTGTATACCTCCAATCCATTCTCAAATACTCTTACAATCTCATAACAAAGTAAGAAGTTTCTCCAAGTTCCATTTTTTTTAAGGTTGGAGTCAAATCGTGTTGAAGTTGCTGTGTGCCAACATAAAAGAGGCCAAACAGTAAACACATCAACGCATGATTCATAAATCATGTATTTTAATTCAATAGGTAATTGTAGGAGCAAACAGGTCCCATCGTTTGGAGGAAGAAGAGTATTTCGCTTGTAGTCTTCAAAACTGGTTATAGTTGGTGGAAGGCTGTTGTACCATATCGTCCAAGAGCACGAAACTGGAAAAAGGTGGGAGTATGATGATTTTTGCTTTAGCGGGTTGAAATGGTTGGAATCAGAGCCTAGCTCAATGCAGTAGTTAAGAATTCGTAAATAGACACTATTTGGTCTCCAGACTGCTAATGCTGCCGAAGGTTTGCGCTTTGCAGACGCCAATTCGCGCCCTCGTGTAGCCATTGCGATTTCTAATGTCGCCGTTGAAAATAGTCTAACTTAAAACTGTAGCGACTAAGCAATAAGCCGAAGATTTTTGACAAAAAATCAATGATGATGCAAAGTCTGCCAGACAGTTTACAACATCATTTTTTTTAATACTACTTCAATTTGACAGTCATCTTGAACACTGACGTGCGGTTTGGTCAATGGGAACCTCAGCCGTGGTACTCCTTCTCGTATTCGGGGAAAATCTTGAACCCAAATTCCCTATTCGTTTTAATCAAATACACGTGATATAACACTCATTACGTCTTTGTCTTTCCTTCGTAGTCGCTAATACCAGGTTAGCGGTAGATACAACTACATGCAGGTTATGTGAGTAACCTACAATATCTTGTTACTTGAGGCGGATGTAAAGTAAATCTCGATTGACATGTGTCATTGTCACCTTCTTTTCCAGTTTCTTGTTTATAATCTGTAATGACCTCGCAATAGCTTTGGGTCCTCTTTGTCAGCTGATACATCTGCATACAGTGGCGCATCATTACTAAGCTGTTGCTTCTTCGTAGGAGTTCCATTTCTTGTTTTCTATCCTCGTTTCCTTGAACCACTAACTAGTATCGGTAAACGAAATAAATCTCGCGTTCAGGATTTGATAACACCGAAACTAATGTCAAAGAAGTCAGACAGAACCCAGGTTCGACTTTGCATAATAAAGAGACAAAGGTTGCTAAAGCGAATTTATTTGTTATTTATTCTATGGAATGCTTTCTTCAGCAAAAAAAGAGAGGTCTTCATTTTTTTGTTTTGTTTTTTTTTTGTAATATCATAGGGATCAGTTCGGAAAGGTTGATTGTTATATAAGGGAGGGGAACTCTTCTTTTTTGTACAAGGAAACCAATTTTATGCATCACCAATAAGTCAAGGACACATAAGAAAAAAAGGTTTTTTTTTTTTGTTTTTCAAGTTGACTAGAGGAAACCAAGCCACAAGCCGCAATCAAAAATAAGTAATTTAAATTGGCACCACGCAAGCACACGAGATGTTCGAAAATCGGGGGGTATTGGGTTCAGCCTCTGCCGAAACCCAAGAGGGTGGAAGCCGCCCAAGGTCCACCAGGCGGTATGTCCAAAGTCTGCCGCTATACACAGTAAATTCTCCCAGCCGATTTTCGGTTGGTTGGTTGGATATATACAGCTAGAGAAGCCGTGCAAGCGGACAGGGTCTAAGGCTCTTTATACCAAAACCTGGGTCGTGATCTGAAAAAAACCGAAGTAATTCGTCACGTGGGACAAAAAGCAAGGGTAGGGCTTCCTCTTTATACAAAAAGGGGTGGTGATATCGAAATGTCGTGGCTCGTGCATGGTGTTTGAATGGGGCGTAGGCGATTGGTTCATAGCCAAAACAAAAAAAAATTGGTTGGCGTACTCCGCCAGCGCCGTCGGCGGACTTTGGCCTAAAGTCCTTAGTGCACGACTTTGTGCGCAACGGAGCCACCGCTATATACATGGGTTACGGGTCTCTAAAGGACTCGCTTTATGCGCCCATGTTGATGATGTTCTAAAGAAACGGATTAGATGTTTGCCAATGAAGAAAGGCGTAAACACTTTTTCAAATAATAAAAAGACTATTGAATTGGTGGTTTTTTTTGGAAGCGCGTGACGTACTTGTTGGCATTTGTACAATAGGAAGTTGTCTTCTTCAGTACAGGATTCAGACTCCGACGAGTGTGGTTCAGTGCAAGAGCTGTTTGGGCTAGAGACCTGCAAGCACTTGGTACGTTCGAGTAAAGTTTCCTTCATGGACTGGAACTTTGGTATGAGCTTGTGTTTACGCTGGTATAAATCGGCGTCAAACTTCTTGGCAGCAGCTGCTTCATTTTCCAAATCAGTTACTAGCATAAAGGTAAGTCGGCAATTAAGACAAAAAAGGCGTGATGGTGAAGCAAAAATAGATTTCGTTTAAAAAATACGTACGGAGTTCAGTAACACGACCAAGCATGGTAGCACAGTCTTTGGACTCCTCCTGTGGAGATTTGGCGGTGAAGATTTCGTGAAAGTGTTTATGACAAAAGCCAAACTCTTTCAAAACGACTTCTTTGCATCGTTTGCCGTCTCCTTTGATCTTTTGGTATGACGCGCAGCATTTTTTGTATAAGCACGCTGGATCTTGTTCGATATGTTCAGCACAGTAATGTGGGCGAGGTCCTAAAGAGTTTCAAGTAAGTAAACTAAAACAACAAAGAGTTTCGAAAAAACGAAAAAAAAAAATTAAACCGAAAATAAAAATCCAAAAAGAGCGACAAAAACCGTCAGGTAAATCTCGTAAAAAAAAAAATCCCAGAGAGAGACAAAAAAAGATTGTATTACTATCTTACTACAGAAAAACTGCGAGTTGGTTTGAAATGAAAAAAACCGTACCAATGAACTCCATTAGAGCTGCGTTTCTGCAACGTTCGTTCTTTTTCTTGTTGCGACCCTTGCACTGCACAGCGCCTTTGGAAAGCACTACCTTGGCTCTAGTTTTACGTGGTCTACGTGTATAAGGAGTAGAGCGCACTTTGCTGCTCTTGGCACGACGAATCGGACCAGAGCGCTTTTTAGGGCTAGGTGGTGACTCTCGCAGAGGAGAAGACCTAGGCGATACCATAGGCGAAGTTTGTGAGTGCTCAGAAGGCGAAGAAGGACAAATAGCAGGAGGTGAAGCTACTGGGTGCGTAGAGATTGAACAAGGCGCTGGGGGCAATGTAACATAAGCGCGAGAAGCCTATAAACACAAGATTAGAAAAGTGACGAGAAAGTTTTTTGGTAAAATGACGAACATTTCGAAAAAAGGCAAAAAGGTAACGCATTTGTGCACCAAAAACATTAAAGTAGAAAGCCTCAAATTGAACGTTTAACGAGTCTTTACTTTTATGGAGAAGTACTCTGTTAAGGTACAGAAAAAGGTCAAAAAAAAAACGGTAATTTCGAAGAGAGAAAAAAAAGAAAAAGAAAAAAAAAATTGTTTGAATTCTTACGTATTGTGGAGGGTACTGCACAAAGTCTGTTTGTTGAGGGGCTCTGTGATAACCAGACATGTGAGCGTGCTGATAAGGGCTGACACGAGGGAACATTATAGACTGGTGCCTTGCACCGTGGTCATAGTAATTTGGGAAGTTTGTAAGGAACGTAGGAGGTGCAACAGATTGCTCGTAATACTTTGCTCTTGCGAGTTGTTGCTCGTAATAAGGATCATAAGGGCTGAATTTACAAATTAGTACAAAAATAATACGTTTTGTATGACGTTATACTTTCGTATGGTGTCGTACGGGTAAGAAAAACAAACTCGTAAGAAATTTAAAGTTGTATGGTTAATTTGTCCATTAAACCAAACTTTTACAAACTAAAAGGGACGTACGTTTCATACTGAGGAGTATAGGTATTTGGGATCATCTCAGGTTGCGATACTTGAGAGTACGCTGGCAATGAAAAACAATCTTCAAAAGATGGCTCAACATGACCATAAGGGTCTCCGTAAACCTATTTAGAACGTCAATTCGTACTGTTAACATGTTGTAGCGTTTGTACGGTATTGTAAGGATCCATTTTAAAGGACATAGAATCAACGGGTAGTCTCGATTCAATACTGAGTCTCTCGTTTACCTTAAACGATAAGTAGAACTCTAATATGACATATACACACCTGCATATTTGAAAGTTAGGGGCCTACTAACCTTTCCGAACCAACCAACGAAAAAAAGATATTTGCGGCCAAAATCTTAGTACGCCCAAAATCCCGTTTGTGACACGATCACTTGCCTGTTATAGCGTGGAGGAACACCCACACCCAACGCGTATGCCTTTGTGGGCCGCACAAGTTTTAATACACATTCCTGTCCAAAAGTGCTGTTGGGTTTAGGCTTGCCGCTATGGTTCACACTAGCGCTAGCTGGTATGTTTCCAGCAAGGTACAAAACAGAAAACTTGAACTAACTACAAAACAATCTGCTGTGGAGCAAGTGAACCCGAACTAGAATGATACTATAATGCTTCACGGCGTATCGCTACACGCAAAATGTGGGGCGGTTTAAAAAAAAAACCGATATCGTCTGTCAAAAACCGTTCTACATTATAGCGACATCATCAAAAGTACTACTTATAGGAGTTACACTCCTTTTAACCCTCCCACGTGGCGACAATTCACAATTGAATCCCGTCGTTGAAGATTTTATTTCGCTACGCGTAGAGAATATCAAAATTAGCCTTACCTTTTTTTTTGTTCGTTGATGACGAGATAATGACTTTTATTCGTTTATTCTGTATTACTAATACAGAAAATACTTGATTAACTATTAACCCTACGCTCAGGGTAAACAAAGCTGCACGCATTTCGATATTTGTAAGTTCTTGAAGAAAGTAGAAATTCTGTACAAGTTATATAACTCCTGACGACAGGAGAATGTTCAATGGTAAGTATTGTGACGGTAAAAAGCTCAACTCAACAAATTGTGTTTTCAAAAAACCGACTTGTTTTCAGTCTATAATGTCAGGAAATACCAAAGAAGGTTTCGCGTTGTTTCTATTTTGCAGTTAGGTGCAAAATAAATGCTCTTTGCAGAAAAGTGTTGTGTATTTTTTAGTTTTGTACTCGCACAACACAAATGTATTGTCTTCGCGAGGAGTATGAGGTACTAGTAGTGCGTGGTATGGCTAACAAGAGCGATAAACAGACGGAGAATTCTACTTTTAGGCTGAGCGGTAGTACTCCACCTATTAGGCATAGTACCCGAAATACCAACAAGTAGAAATAATACGTGCATAGCAAATAGTGTACCAAGTACTTGGTACACTCAAGCAGAAAGCAACGATTGTCGTGTAGCCTGGCAGGCTTGGCAGAACTAAAGTGTAAGTAAATAATAGGTTACGTGAACAGGTTAAGTGATCAGAATACTAGCAGGATAAACTGCAATGGAAGCATTAGGCAAACGGTGCTACAGAGAAATGAATGGAACAGGCTTGTGATTTGTAGATTAGTACGGTCAAGAATGCTGTCACTGCAACTGTAGGGGTGTGGCATAGCCCAAAATTGGATTTCAATAATTGCGGTCGCGTTGGTAGGTTGACATCACGTGTTCTTTGAGCAACTTGCCATTGGGTTAGTGCGGTAGTTTTGTATATGAACTGCCTATCTTGTTCTGAACGTGATGTGCTTTTGGCAACACTACAAACTTTACTAGACGTCGAAGTTCAACTCGTCCTTGTTAGGTGTACTGAGGCAATTGTTGCTTTGTTCACAGTTACAGTTTTTTGCAACATCGAATGCACTGATAGAAACGTATGTAGTGGCTTTGGCATCATCCGTTTCGAAATATTCTTGTTGCCAACTAAAAAACGGTTCTTCAGTATGATTTATAACGATATACCCTGGGCGTAGTCACAACACTTGAGAGAAACAATTTTTTTAAATCTAAAGGCTTATTTTATTTGTACACAACGACGTGACACGAGTTTTTTTATGGGTTTGGTTTACCATTCGTTGATACGGATACAATGAAGACAATGAGGGAAAGTAGAATTGCGTCATCCGAGGAGTTTGATTTGTTTTTTTTTCAGTCCGTGAAGGATTGTGTACTACGTTTGACTTGTGAAATAACTACTTTAAAAATATGTAGTTTTGCCATACTCCGTAGGGTTTGGAAAGTTAAAAATAGCTACACGCTATTCAATCACAAAGACATTCACGCTATTTTTTGAATCTATTTTGGCAAGTTCAAAAAGCCTTAGTTCTTTTCGAATACCCCGTGTGACCGGTACAGCAACAAACCTCCTCATCTACCACGGCTTATATTACGCCTTCTGTTCTCATCTTTTTTTTTGATCTGTTGCTTTGCTATATTTTGTGTCATCCACCAAAGCGTCTGCGGTACTAATCAATAAGCATTGTAAACAATGTGAATGATATTGTCATGTATACTTGAGTACATATGATGGACTAGCTAACTGAATGAGGACTTGGTAAAAACAGTAGTCATACAAGATCAAATACCTTTTGAATTATTTGGGGGCGCTTAAAACAACACTCGTATAACACTACTGTCTGGAACTCCTGACACAATTAACGTGGCACTGATATGCACCAACAACATTTCCTTCCCAACAACATCGTGAGCACTCGTATGGATTTATGTATAGCCTCTTACAACATCTTTCCTCACATCCTCCTTGACTATTATGGCAAGTTTCATGCAAGGTTCTGGTAGAAATACAAATCTCGTATAAACCCTGGTAGTAGTCGCGACATTCCTTGGGCAAAGAAGAAAGAAGAAGTTAGGACAAGGGTTGAAAACTTGAAATCAACTTTTTTGAACACCACGTGGATGAAATAAACAAGTAAATTGAATATTGCGTACAACATAGCGAACAGGCCATGCATTAGAAGTTAAAAAGAGAGTGAAAACAATAAGGAAGAGTAGTGTTGCGTTCATTGGGATGAGTTTGATTTGTTTATGTTGTTTTTTCAGTTTGTTGAGGATTGTGTACTTAATTACATTTGTCTTGTGAAATAACTACATTTGTGTACTCATTTATTATGTACCTCTTTCCGCGACATACTCTTAATTCGCTTTGGTAGGATGTATAAAGCAATGAGATAGATCATGTAACCGTGTTTATTCTTTTTGTAGTATTTGGAAGTGTCCTTGTTGACCGTTTTGAAGTGTACAACATAACACCAGGATCACAAGTCAAACCCTCGTTTCGGAAATTATGTTTCTGACAAAGAAAAAAGTGGTTGGGTGTTTTCTAATTCTACTAAACTGAAGAAATAAGTCGCACTCTGTACATTAATCACCGAATAGAACCCTGACTCGTGGTAACAGCCTAACAACTGCCTGGCCATCACTTGGCTACTTCTGAATGTTTTGGAATAACAATATAATAAATCCGTCGTCACGTGACTGCTACGTATTAGCAACAATCAACCAACAACATTTTTTCTTGATGAATGGCTAGTAGTGGGTAATTTAAATATAGGTAAAAAATGCAAAAAAGACGCGGCTTTACCGTTTCTTCCACTCAGACTAGTACGCTACACTAATCGAATGATCACTCAAATCATCCACAATGAACGATACCAGATCTGGCGACGCAGCGTGTGGTGCTTGCTACGACGTCTGACTTGGTACAAGGACGGTTTCTTTGGCGGAGCTAGCTTGCCTTCCAAGCGTAGTCTCTTTCTAAGAGCCTTCCTTTTTGCGTATATATTGGGATTTTTCTTGTGAATCGCGGGCGCTGCAGTCTCCAAGGATTCTAAGAAGACTATCAGCTGGCTTAGAAGCACACCTGACGCTCTCTTCATTAAGTCATCAAATGACATTAAACCCTCATCAATTGCCTGGAGTAAGCGGTAGAGAAGACTTAATATCAGTTGTACACTGAAGAGGAAGAGTTTGAAAGATTGCTCTAAGGAGAGTACTGGAACTATACCAAACATATACATAATACGTTTTTTATTATGTCTATAAATGTTGCCAAATTTGTTTATAAACCCTTAAAAAAGCAATCGAAATAAATTGTGGGATACACTTCACAGAAATATCCATTTTAATTACTCAATTATGGATAATGCACATTTAAAAACGCCTATAAACCCTTGTGGTTGTTATTTGCGGGCGTGAGAACCGTTTTGTGGATGTTTTGGATCGCGACATGTGCTTCTAAACGAGTACTTGCATTTCCCGCTTCCGTTTTGCATTAAATTCAATTTTAGTTGCCACTGCTTTACACTATTAAAGAACGTTTTATACGTTCCTGAACTTGCTCGCAAAGAACAGGGGTGACCTGGACCAAGAAAAGTAGAAAACGACTAATACGAAATTGTGAAACGAACTGGTTTTTCTTTCCTTTTCAGGTTTATGAGTGTCGTTTCATGTTTTATACTACTACTAGTGTAAAGAAATCTTGTCGTCGGTAATAATTTGTAGAATGGATTATATATCCGATTAGGCCATTGTACATGTAAGTAAATGCATGACACAGCGTGTCAGGGTGTTGGATTTGCAATAGAAACGTAAACAAATAATTTAAATCGGACCAGACGTTTTTTTCTTGTTTATTAACGCGCGTTACCTGACAATACGTTTAAACCCTTTTTAACACGTTGGGAACGATAACATCCAAGCGCTAAAATAACGGTTAGAAGTAGCTGTTAGGAATTGAGCCGGATTATCGACAACAGATTAACCTGCAATCACTTTTTTTTTGCTGTATTTGTTCATCGCTAAGCATTCAGTACATTGTAACAAGCCACAAATACGTAATTCACTTGATAGCATCCATTTATAAATTATGAGCCATGGAAATGATTTTGGTTATGAGTAACGATAGAATGATAGAGTCTTGTTGGTTGAATTATAAAATTGGCTATCTATAGCGCAATGCACGTCTTCGTAAACACAACGTTATTCTCTGTTCGTAACTTTAGAATTTACTTATGGTTATGCTGTACAATGGTAGGACCAAAAGCAATAATGTTTGCACCCGCAGCGTGGCGTAATACTCCTGAGTAAGGTATGCACCTGTTAGGGCCAATTGTACATTTGTATCCAAGAGGACAACAATGTAAATGGTCTTGGCAACATGTGCCGTTAGCGAAAACACTTGGAAGAGGAGGTATGGACTTAGGTTTTATTTATTAAACTTGTCAGTAGCGACTTGCATTCATTATAACTTTGTTTTTATCTTTCTTTTTTAAAGGTACTATCAACCCTTTGACACTTCCATTCTCTGTATCTATCACAGCTGTATATATCACGTGCTTATCACATTTTCTAGAAGGATCTTTTTTCGTCTCAGTTTGGCAGGGACCTTTGTCTTTGAAATATATCTCGTCCTGTTTTGTTTTATTTTCATGTGTTCGTACAACCCATTTCTTCTTTTTCTTTGACAATCTCCACGTTCCTATTTTGTGTTTGTTGATCAATTTACGTCATTGACAAACACGTGATATTGTCCGTACCTCTTGTAGAACGACGGCAATACATTCCCGTGTATGTTTCATACTCAAAGGTTCCGTCAAGTTGAAGAGTTATGTGGAAAGTTTCTGTTGGTTTGCTTGACGATAATCTATCTTTTACTACAATATCTCTTGTCGTTCGGAAGTGAATTGCATCGGAGCTATTTTTATGACAGAACATAGAAGCATAGTGCACATAAGCGCGAAACCAACTCTTTATCCTCTTGTTTAGCATAATAGGCCATAATTTTAATACTTTACGCATATCATTGCTTGTAGCCACTGTATTCCAATGTTTATTGACAATCGAAGCGATTTTAAGGTATTTTGGTTCAATATAAGTGAAAACTAATATCAGACTGTCGTGATCAAGTGACATAATGCGCCAATTAGTAATGGTCGAAATTCCTTTGATTTGAGTCTATTTTGGATAAACGTGTATGGTTAAATCCTTTCTCTGAATGTCCTTACTTGAAAGTGTCAGTCTTAATAACTCTGATACTGAGCACAATGGTTATCCTTAATATGACCAACAGCAAGGAGAATGCTACGAAAGTAGCACGTGTTTCAAACTCAAAGCTGAATATAACAGGCTTATTGAAGTAACTCCGTTATTATTGAAACGATTATGCTGACAGCTTATCAAATACGGAATTTTTTTTGGACCAACCAAAACCTTTGCAATGTTAAACAGTTAATATTTGGTATGCTGGACAGTACTCGGTGAAACAGTTAGTAATTTTGTCGCAAGATAACATTAGAAAAAAAGTAATCTTGTTCTCGTTCAAGGTTTGACCTGAAATAGCACTAGTTTGTGTTAATGCTAAGCCTGATTTTCGAGATGGTTTGTGAACATAGGGCAGGCAAATGCTCTTTACAACTAAACTATAAAATGGAAGTTTAAATATGAACAAAGAGCCTTAAATTGTATTGTTTATTACAATTAATGAATGAATATAGAATTATTTCAGGCGTTTGAACTTTCAGTAGAAGTAACTTTTAGTGTGTTTTTACGTAATGAGTATGGCACAATTGCATGTCTCAACTTTGGAACAAAGAAGATGGCAATAAGACCAATAACCACCTAGTGCCAAGTCAAAAATTGTGAACACGCTAAAAACAAAATACAACATACCAATACAAGAACACCAAAAGTAATACCAAGCACCATACCAACGTTCACTGTTTCTGTTCTGTTACCACAAGTGTCAGGTCTTGATGCAATTACAAATATCCTTAAATCAAAATCAGGGTCATTTAGATGACTCAAAAGTAGACATAGAGACATACGATGAAAGAGTTCTATCAAGCACTGCATTTAAACACGTCTTTTGTGGGGGCGGAACAAGTGTAACATTACCGCTTATTGTGCCATTGTTACTTCTCATTACTTCTATTCTCGTGTCATCAATTATTGTATCATTGAAACCACTGAAATTAATGATGAATGTCGCGTTTGGTGGTATCACAATAGATCCTACACTTAATGATCAAGGATGACTCAACAAGATAAAATATCAAAAACTGAATCGCGTGTTACCTTGAACTTCAAGAAAGCCTCCTGGAGTAATTGTAGCTGTTCCTGAGAGGATCAAATCTCCATCTATTATCAAAGGACCAGATAGCACAATTTTATTTGGCAGATTTCCGGATGTAGGTGCGATTGTTGGTGGCGCCGTTGGCTCAACTGTTGGAATTACTAGAAATTAAAATGTAAGAATAAAAAAGGTTAAGTCTTTTTCCATGATTGTTCGTTGTAAAAGTCTTACCGCAGTACTGTTCGTTGTTGCATGTAACTAGTAAATACTGTCAGGTAGTGTTAAGTTGAGTATGAATATTGGTACCAGTTGTGTTACACCCTCCAAAGAATGTACTACTGTAACATTTGCAAGTGAAGTTATTTGGTATCGAGGTACAGGAAAATATTGTATTTGGTTCTACTTGGGATTAAAACTATTTAATTACTTATGATTACCGTTATTGGCATCAGTAAATCTCGTATTTCTACACAAAGATAAGCACTTTACCAGTTAATAGAATATCCTTTACCTTATTGTAATGTTGGATTCATAGCCAGCCAATGCAGGAGCTAGAGTGGCTGATCTGTTTCTTCTAAACAAGTGTAAGAACGATAAAATACTTCGACAGCATTGTCCTCAATCAAACAAGAATCTATTACAACCTAATTAAATCGTTATATGAGATTCAAAATAAATTGCTTGTGTACGCTTGTCACTCCATAAATAACAATAAAACCTATGTGGCGTTATGGACAAACATAATTGGTCTTTGCGTGTACTCTGAAACGATGTGTATGTGTGAGTAATCTGTGAAAAAACGCAATCTTGCAAATAAACTCTAGCTGTTTCTGCATGATCTAAAATATACATCACAACAGAAGGTGATTCGAGAACAATATCTCTAAATGCCACATTTTTTAGAGTCACAGAGGCATTGAACCAACTACCAACATATAAGCCTGCTTGATGCCCAGTAAATGTCATGTTTCTAAAGTGAGTATTAACATTGCTTTTAGGGTTGCCTTGCTCCAAGTACGTCATGGTAACATTCGCATAATAGTCTAGTGAGATAAAGCAATCTCGAATTGTAAATCCCGACATCGAGATACTGATATTATGGTAAAAAAGTGAGTATAGCTCTGTTCTGTAGCAAGAGACATTTACATTATACAATCCTAAACGCACTTAGTTGCAACTGACTGAGAACCACCAACTTACCATAAATGTCAACGCTTTTGTAAACCTCAAGTATTGTTTGGTTACCTAAAAACAAGTTTGTTGAATTGAGAATAAGCTCTGTAGGTTCTTCTCGCAGATAACAACCAAGATTATTGCCACAAACGTGTTCACTTGAAGTTATCACTAAAACAAAATTATTGTTAATCATAAAGGGCTTGTACTACTCGTACCTGTTTTACCATTATTCATAGCGACAAACGTGACAATTAAGAATACAACGCAGAAATAGACCAAATCCATTTTCTAAAACAATAAGATACTCCTCATAACAAGAACGAAAATGATATTCATAGTTTTTGAAATCAACGCACGTGATGGTTTGAGGAAAACGGTTTTAAAAAATACAATCCGAATCAAGTGTGATCTGTTCTCATTGTTTGTTTCAAAAGCAATGACGACAACACCACTGATGAGAGTTGATTGTAACTTTGTGCGTTTTGTTTGTTATCGAAAGAGCAACAAAGTTAAAACACGGGAATACAAGCACGGTGGTGTGGTGCATAGTATATATCAATAATAGATCCAAAGGTCCTTGTGAATCCTTTTAAAAGCGAAGTGAAGTTTTGCAGTACTTGTGTGCTATGTATTCATCTAAAAACGACCTACACGAGCAGTAGCACAAGCATCTCCAACACAAAACTTGTAGAGAGATATGGGTTCACGTTTTATTATCTAAATATCAGTGTTGATAAAACTCCGATAAATTCGTTAGATACTGTCTGACACTATGTAAAAAAAAAGGTACAATCGTGTTGATTTTATCGGGTTGGATGTCAAAAAAACCCAACAATATTTTTCCTTGTGGTGTCATTAGAATTTTCAGCTGAATGATGTCATATAACGTCCGATAGTGAGTGCTAGTAGGCTTTTGGCATATTGGTGTATGAGGACCGTTTATATTACCAATAACCGTAGCTCACAACCGAACAAAAATGCATTCTTTATCACCGCTATAAATACTGTAATTTACTTCTTTTGTAGACAACATTGTAGGAGGTCATCAATAAACGTGAACAAAGTTCCGTGGTAAGCTTCTATTATAATTTGAGTGTTCCCATGGACGTCCAATACCTTGAGAGATGTCATGACTCCTTGGTTAGGTACTTCCAGCTTCAACGTGAACCAAACAACATGAAACAGAACTATTTATTGTGGGGGCGTTTAACACGGTCGTGTAGCACTAGTGTCTAGGCCTGAAGTAACACATGTGGTGACAAGTATGTGCGTTTACAACATTTCCATTTGCACAACATAGTGAGCATTCGTATGGATTTATGTACAGTCTCTTACAGCAACCTTCCTCACATCCTCCTTGATTATGACGACAAGTTTCCTGTAAGGTTCCACCAGAAATACAATTCTCGTACAGGTTCTGACAGAAATCACGACATTCCTTGGATAAAAACGTTAGAACAAGTTAACCCTTGAAATCAACATTTGTTGTGGTATTTTTAGTAACACGTGATGAAATAAACAAGTAAATTGAATATTGCGTACAACATAGCGAACAGGCCATGCATTAGAAGTTAAAAAGAGAGTAAAGATAATAAGGAAGAGTAGTGTTGCGTTCATTGGGATGAGTTTGATTTGTTTATGTTGTTTTTTTCAGTTTGTTGAGGATTGTGTACTTAATTACATTTGTCTTGTGAAATAACTACATTTGTGTACTCATTTAACTATGTACCTCTTACCGCGACATCCTTAATTTGCTATGGTAGATCTCATAAAGCAATGATAGATCATGTTTGTAACCGGCAAAATTGATTTGCCACCGGTGTTTATTCTTTTTGTAGTATTTGTAAATCCTCGTTTTCAAGAATAAGAGTTAAATTACCTGGATCATAGAGAATGTCAGCCCTTTCTTGTCCCTTATTTTTCGTTATTCTCACCTCTCGCTCATAAATAAATTTACTATCACATGGTCCTGAGAAGTGGGATACTAACAGCGCAGCGACTAGTTTTTAGGATTGTACACACTATGATATCAGTACTGCGGGAATGTTTCTGCACAATATAATCTCTTTGTAAGTGATCAAAGGATAAAGGATCAACGTTATGAAGTGTTGCAGTGATAGTGCACAGAAAGTAGTAAAAGAGTTTGTGCCGACCTCTTTCTACAACCGCTTCTCTCATGCAGCTTTGAGCATTAGATTTGAGCAACAGCATTGAGTCTTGTGGATTGACTGCACAAAGAACTTTTTCAGCTTGAAAATAGAGGGAGCAACTCGATGTACGGCAATCTAGATAAAAAAGAAAAAGTTCAAATCTGCATGTAAATTGAATCACAAAAATTGCAGATCCTCATCCAACGCAATTAACAAGACGTCATTCGTAAACACAAACTTTATTCTCTGTTCGTTATTTCGAATTTACTTATGGGTATGCTGTTAACTCTAGTACAAGGCTTAGGAATAAAAAGCAATAACAGCAATAATAATCGTACCAGCAGCGTGACGTAATACTCCAATGTCAGGTATGCACCTGTTAGGGCCAATTGTACATTTGTATCCAAGAGGACAACAATGTAAATGGTCTTGGCAACACGTGCCGTTAGCGAAAGGACAACATCCTTGTTGGCCGTTTTGAAGTGTACAACATATAACACCAGGATCACAAAGACCTGCAGGACATTCGTTCTAAAAGTAGTTGAGATACAAAAAGAAATGTTTTTTCAATGTTACAATAGCTGTACCTCTAGTTTTTTGATAGGTTTGATATCTTCAGGGATGCATCCACCCAGAGCGTCACATACATGTCCTTTTGGACAACAAGTTTCTACGTTATCGCAACAAACTCCATCTACGTATGGACAACACCCGATGGCGCCTTGTAAAGATAAAGTAAGACAATAGGAAGCGTTGTTAATTTAATCCGTCGCCAAGAAAATTCCAACTTGGCAAAATGCCACGTGCGCCTTTACGCCTTGTATTATTATTGTTTTATGGCGTACCTTTTCCGAAACATACTGTTCCTGGTTTATTACACTTTAGTATGGCCGTAGTTGTACCAATAATTAACAATAACACTAACGAGACTATCACACCCTTCAACATTTGAGCCGAAACGATTTATCGTCAAAAACAAGTCAAACGTGTCAAAATAATGCGACAAAAAAACTATCGAACGCACCCTGTGCATGTGCTTCAGGGTCAGCCGTTCAGGCATTTGTGCAGATGTTGTATAGGTGCTAGAGGACAAAACAAGATACACTAGTTTCACAATTGTAGACGTCAACAATAGTCTCGTCTCACTTGCTTCAACACTGACAGAACACATAAGTCAGAAGATTTTTTTATTGGTTTTAAAGCTTAGATTGTATTGGTACACCGAAAGTATCATCGAGGCCATACTGTGCCAAGAATGCGTTCCACTCTAGTTTTTCAAGAGAAGATAAATGATTTCTTATGAATGACCTCATCATTTTACGAGAACGTGTTGGATATGGTCTGCAAAGAAATGAAACATCTTCATCGTAAATACGTGCTACAAATGATTTATCTCCATTTTCTAGAGCTTTTGATGTCGCAATTGAGTACGTCTTGAAAGGACCCATTATTTCTTTTATCAAGAAATTTACAAAAGGCATTGCCTTGAGTTGATTTGCTGTTGGACACTTCAATTTGTCCATGTCGTAACTTGCAGTTTCCCATCTTTTCGAGTACTCAACAATGTTTGTAAGGTGCTGTATGTGAGCTTTCGGTTTTGGGTCTAGAAGGAAATGCGCTCGAAGAGAACCCTTGATGAATAAAATTAATAAATTTCAAACAAAAAGAAGATTTGAGTAATACGGATTAGAGCCCTTAAACAGGGTCCTCATAGTTTGGATTATATTCCCAATATTATTATTCAACAACAGTGAGAATAGTTTTTTTGGAAAAGTGTTGAAACAAGAAAAGTGACAATTGATTTTAGTATGTGCAAAAAAAAAAAGTACCATTACAACTGCATCAAAAGCACTTGGTCTGTCACCCAGAAAGTACTTGTTTCCTGCAGCCAAGTGCGCGTCGAATTTGGTCAATACGCGTAACAGCTCAGCTTCACCTTGTTTACGTTGATTATCAGTGTTTATGCCGGTTGCTCTGTGTACGTTGTTAACAAAAAAGAGCTCAAAAAAAAAAATGGATTCAAAAATAGATAAAAAGTTGTCATGTCAAACATTCATACCTGCAAGCCTTTAGACCCCACTTGTTAATACCTTGACCTATCATTTCTATTGTATCCTCAGGAGTACCAGGATCAACACTTGATAGTGCTATCCTAAAAGGATAATTAAAGAACAACGGCCTTCGTTTTTTGAAAGTTGTAAGAAAAGAGAACGGATTTCTAACGTACTTTTTCCTTAGGAGCTTTGCTGTCTCAGGATAAAACCATCTGTAGTGTACCTAGTCGTATTAAATTACAGAAAAATACTTGAGACTCATGGTTTAACAAAGTTCAAAAAAAAAAGCGTCACGTGATAATGACGAGTAGATAATTGAAAAAAAAAAAAAAGTTGGACTCAAATGGGACGTACTGCCATCCTTGGTATCCACTCATCGAAGTACTCTTCAAATAGAGCAACGAGAGCACCAGCAAACCCTGGTGGGTAAAAAATAGGCTTAGGAAGGCGAGAATCCAATAAATGTAAAATAGGCGTCGTGTCAGCTGTTAAGAAATGTCAAAATGTGGTTTCAACTAACCGAATAAGTGTTGTTATTACCTATCAACCAGTTTTCAGGGGTGCGAAAAACAGGTATCTAATTTGGGCTAAGTGGACAATTAAGGGGAGTAATAAGATGTACTTGGTGGGTTTCTGAGCGTTTTTGAAGGTATTCGCGGTTTGTAAGCGTCTTTCCTTTGAAATCAAACGGTATTTCGCTAAATATATGTTAACGTACGTTTCTATACGTGTGTCGTACTTTTTAACGAAAGATAGAGCAGAATGTAACTTCATGGAGAAATAGCTTGGTGAGAGTTAGTATCACCATCAATAAGCGCATATATAACGGCACATAGCGTTTATTACCGATTTGGCATGCGCATGTCACGAATTTCTGGTTACTTACCTTTCATCGGCTCCATATAACACATATGAACCGTACAATGGAGCAGGACGCTTTTTATTCTTTACAAATGACATGTGTTGCGAAGGACTTGAAAAAACAACAAAAAAGTTTTCAAAAAAAAAAACCAATTTGCGTTTGCTCACCCAAAACAAGGCCTACACGAACATACTTGTTAAAAAAAAGCACACCAGTTTAGTGATCAAGTTTGTGTTGAAATGGGGCAAGACTTTTTTTTTAACGTAGCAACACGTGCGGTTGTTGCGACATAACGCAGTTTTTTTGAAGTGTTTTTTTTTGATTTATTTATTGAAGCTTTTTCTCAATCTTTCTCTCGATTTCCCCTAGTTCAGCCAATGTAGCCTCTCCTATCCTTTCTTCTTGAGTGTTGAAATGTTCAACTGCTCCTTTTACATAATCTTTACCTTCACCAACAACTAAAGGGAAATTGTTAAATCCCAATTTTTAAATTGAATAAAAAAGATGAAAGAAATTATCATTTCTCGGGCTACAACCAACCACTATTTGCCAGTATACTCCGCAATAGTACTAAGATATCAGTTGTAACCCAAATATAACAAACCCACGCAACGAAACGCATCACAATTGGAGTTTGAGTTCAGATTTTCAAAAAAAAGGAAAAAAAAATATAAGTGCGTTGACTTACTTGTACGGTAAGATTTTTGAAAAATATTGTCGTTTCTACGGGCATAAGCACGTTCTACATGCACCCTCATTGCTGTATGTATATCCTAGATCCAGTAAGCTCCAAAAAGGGGTAAAAACGAAAAAATGTGACACAAATGTTGTCCTTTACCTTTTCGGCCAACCACTTCCTGTCCCATGTTTTAGACGCGAATTTATTGTCCATATATTGTCTCTCAAACATCATGTAATCAATACCAGGTTTTACTGGATTATCAAGGGTTTCTTCAATTGTGTCTAAAATTGACTCAAAAACACCTGTTTCTGGTATAAGTTCATACTCATAACCAACGTAAAACGTTGTGAGAGGTCCAAGTATACCAGCAAGCCTAAAAAACGAACAAATTAGAAAAAAAATCCGTCTATAAAGCACAATTCTTTGGTGTCAAAAAAAAAAAAAGTGGAAAAAAACGCACATTCTCATGCGAAGAGCATAGTGTGAAAACGCGAAAGTAGAAGCTATGAGTCCAGTAGCATAAAGCATTCGTCGTAGTGGTGGGTCGTAAACAAGATCTTGTTGTTCATCACGGTAAACACGTGTTGCAGCTCTGAGCGCATAAGTTAGTGAGTTACAAAAAAAAATGAAAAAGAAGAAATATGCCAACAACACCCAACATACCCAAAAACCATTGTTATGAGAGGCAAGCAAGTGAGTCTAAGCGCTGGAATAGGTCTCCACCAACCAGCATGCTATGATTTAAAGTTAAAATGACATGAGAACATGTTTTTTGCATTAAAAAACAACGTACGCGTCTTTGCACTGCAATTCCAAATCCTACGGCTGCTAGAGGTAGTGTAGCGAGTAGGTATGTGTCGGATGTCGCAATGAGTAGGTTCTTTGTAAAGGAGGCAAACTCAAAGACGCCTTGGAACTGAAAGAAGAGTGTTATTGTTATACTTGTTGAAAAAAGCATTCAGGTGGCCTAATCGTACTGTACTAGTGCGTACAGTGCAATGAGTTGATGCAAAAGTTGCGTACGTTTGATTTTGTAACAGATAATGTATTTTGTTCTATTTGTTGCTTGAGAGCCTAGTTGAGCGTGTTTAGATGTTTTAGTAGACTACAGCGATTTGTACGCGTCAAAAGAATGTATAGAGCCATTTACCTCGTTTTCTCTCTGAAGCGCAGCTATTTGCGCCTTTTCAGTGGGCGGTTTGTACGTTGGCTCTCGGACACCAGCACGTTCTAGCAGAGATTGTCCAGGGTTGTCCAATGGATTTGGAGGCTCCAATTCTTTACTGGCATCAATAAAAATTTTTCTTGGCTGTTTGGTATTTTCCACGCGGATTTGATCACGAATGATTGAATTTATCATCTTGAGGCAATTATAAGTTCGTTTCGTCTATTTGTGCAAGAAACAGGCTAAACCATGCGATAATATTATCGCTTTGTACAATGAAGGCAACTGTGGAATAACAAACCAAGTAAACTCAAAAAAAAGCGCTAAGTTTTATAGTTTTGATTAAGGCACAAATTTGCCCGTTACACTCAAAAATACAACTCCAACCAAACAACACAGGTGTTATTAAATACCACAAAACAAAATGAACAATCCCGGAGATATGGAATTGATACCAGGCACGTACAACTAAAAATGACCGTATAACCTATGCATCGCATTGCGTGACATGATTATTACAAAACAACGTTACATATTTGCTGACGGCTGTCAGGCGAACTATACTTTCACGTATCGCACTCAGTACCAAGAACACGTCAACAGAGACGCTTCATCTCACTTCTAGGTCGTTATCGTTACGAACCCTTCCACAACGGTACATAGCCATCAAACATTGTCTGTACTGCCCTTACTCACTCGTTAACAGACTTTGGTCCGCCAAACCTCGCTCAAGTTTATAGAACATGCGAATTGATACACAAAAAGGTTCAGGTACGTTGTGCGCTTGTGCCCTGATCCTTCCCGCCAAAAAACCCACACGGCCACGCTTTTGGGACGGAAAAGGAAATGATGTCTTGTATTTTTTCGGTTGACGCTTATTTGTTCGTTTTAGGTACGCAGACAATATCCTGTGTGCGTATACATGAGCAATCAAGACCCACAGCACTTGGCAAACGCTACATTCTTGGTTTGCGCCTACCTTGTTCTCGTCCGCGGATTCACACCTAAACAAGCTTATGCACCTATAGCCAAGGCGAATTGTACGTCTAATCAAAGTTTTAAACTTTCCTAAACAAAAACAAACACTTGTCTACACGTTGTTGCCACAAGTATACTATTTATTCAATATATCTACGCGCGTAGGCATATCTGTTGGTATATCCAACGTTTTTCTGACTTTTTTCAGAAGAAATCTTTGTACCACTTCTGTACTCTTGAAATTAATCCTTTTTTAGTAAATTTAACTCCATTCCGTGACGCTGGATGGGGTGATTCTGTATTTGATTCGACAGTCTATCACTGTTTATGTGGGGTGTACAAAGCTAAAAAACTTGGATGGATAAATTTGGATGCTTTTGATCCTGATTACTACGAGGTACCATGACCACGTGTCATTTTTTGTTTTGTCTTCTATATCGTGACTTACTACGAGCTATTGTCGTATTGTATTTTATCGATTATTTTTGAAGACTGTGTTGTAGCCGAGACTGTTTCTTTATTTTCTTCTTTTTTTCTTATTAAAAAACTTATTAGCATTGGGAACAAGTCGCCAATGGTGATTTGAATTGGATCGTTCCTGGACGTATTTTAGCAATGTGTAGTCCTATAGATGACGCATTTGCTAGAGCAAATAGTTTATCAGATGTATATCACACACCTGGTGCGTTCTAGACGCATTTCATTTAAATCGTTGCACATTGTTGCACTTGCACTTTTTTTTTGTTCCTACAGTTTCGCGATTTCACGTTACCTCTTAGTTTATCAAGAGTTGCTTAAATTGGCATTTCTTGAGCTTACTTCTATTTTTTTTTGTAGAGTTTTATAGTGAGTATTTTAAGGCGAATAATGTTTCCACTATTATTCGGCTGAATAAAAAAGAATATGATCGTTCTGCATTTTTGAAGAATGGGATTCGTCACGTGGACTCATATTTTGTTGATAACACAACACCACCTAGTAATATAAGAGATAATTTTTTACGCCTTGCAGATAACTGTGTTGGTGCACTAGCAGTACGTCATGACATGAAACCAAATATTGCAAATGGCTTTAGTTTTTTAACTTGTTTTATCAGGTACATTGTAAGTCTGGTGTTGGTCGTACTGGTACTCTTATTGCTTGTTATCTTATGAGAAAATACAGATTCACCGCTGCAGAGAGTATAGGTTATATTCGTGTTATGCGACCTGGAAGGTAAAAGATCCTTTTTTTTTTTTTTTTGATTGTTTTTTCTCATCTTTTTCTTAGCATTGTTGGGCCTCAACAAAATTATTTGGTTCGGCAAGAACCACTCATGTGGGCTATTCATGACCGTGAAAAGTCAAGAAAGTCTCCTAAGCAACGTAGAGCTCTTTGAAAACCCAAAATTTTCAAATCTTTTCCAATGCTATTTCACGTGTTTTTTAACACGTTTGTTGGAAAATGTTTTTTTTTTTCTTCCTTTTTTCTGTTTGGTTGGAAACGAAAAAAACTGAAAGGAGATGTTCCAACTTTGCTTTTGTACAAAGTCCTTATGTAAAAAAACTATTTGCATAAATAATACTGTAGACAAAAAATAAAAGTATACCCAAGTACCTTCTGTTGTGTAGCTCTATTTTTTTGTCCACTGACTTTGTTATTGATGAATATCGTTTTGCTAACTAAAATGTTGTTGTGGTTTCAGTCTTGGTTGTCTTTATTGTTGAGTAACTCAGCTTCTTTCAGAATGAGCCTTGCAGGTCCTTGTGATCCTGGTGTTATATGTTGTACACTTCAAAACGGCCAACAAGGATGTTGTCCTTTCGCTAACGGCACGTGTTGCCAAGACCATTTACATTGTTGTCCTCTTGGATACAAATGTACAATTGGCCCTAACAGGTGCATACCTGACATTGGAGTATTACGTCACGCTGCTGGTACGATTATTCTTTCTGTTGTTGCTTTTTATTCCTAACCTTGTACTAGAGTTAACAGCATACCCATAAGTAAATTCGAAATAACGAACAGAGAATAAAGTTTGTGTTTACGAAGACGTCTTGTTAATTGCGTTGGATGAGGATCTGCAATTTTTGTGATTTAATTTACATGCAGATTTGAACTTTTTCTTTTTTATCTAGATTGCCGTACATCGATTCTCCCTCTATTTTCAAGCTGAAAAAGTTCTTTGTGCAGTCAATCCACAAGACTCAATGCTGTTGCTCAAATCTAATGCTCAAAGCTGGATGAGAGAAGCGGTTGTAGAAAGAGGTCGGCACAAACTCTTTTACTACTTTCTGTGCACTATCACTGCAAACACTTCATAACGTTGATCCTTTATCCTTTGATCACTTACAAAGAGATTATATTGTGTAGAAACATTCCCGCAGTACTGATATTATAGATATAATCCTAAAAACTAGTCGCTGCGCTGTTAGTATCCCACTTCTCAGGACACCATGTGATAGTAAATTTATTTATGAGCAAGAAGAATAAGTGACGGCCGGTGCTGATATTCTCTATGAGCATGGTACTTTTAACTCTTAGTCTTCTGAAAATGAGGAATGTGCAAATACTACAAAAAGAATAAACACCGGTGGCAAATCAATTTTGCCGGTTACAAACATGATCTATCCTTCTTCTATACATCGTACCAAAGCGAATTAAGAGTATGTCGCGGAAAGAGGTACATAGTTAAATGAGTACACAAATGTAGTTATTTCACAAGACAAATGTAATTAAGTACACAATCCTCAACAAACTGAAAAAAAAACATAAACAAATCAAACTCATCCCAATGAACGCAACACTACTCTTCCTTATTGTCTTTACTCTCTTTGTAACTTCTAATGCATGGCCTGTTCGCTATGTTGTACGCAATATTCAATTTACTTGTTTATTTCATCACGTGCTTGCGGTTTTATCCAAAACAACAAATGTTGATTTCAAGGTTTTGAACTTGTTCTAACTTTTTTATCCAAGGAATGTCGTGATTTCTGTCAGAGCCTATACGAGAATTGTATTTCTGGTGGAACCTTACAGGAAACTTGTCGTCATAATCAAGGAGGATGTGAGGAAGATTGCTGTAAGAGACTGTACATAAATCCATACGAATGCTCACTATGTTGTGCAAATGGAAATGTTGTAAATGCACATACTTGTCGTCACATGTGTTACTTCAGGCCTAGACACTAGTGCTACACGACCGCGTTAAACGCCCCCACAATAAATAGTTCTGTTTCATATTGTTTGGTTCACGTTGAAGCTGGAAGTACAATTAAGTACCTAACCAAGGAGACATGACATCTCTCAAGGTATTGGACGTCCATGTCAACTAATAGGTGCTTACCATAGAACTTTGTATTGCGTTTGTTGATGACCTCCTACAATGTTGTCTACAAAAGAAGTAAATTACAGTTATAGTGGTAAGTCAAAATACAGGAAAAAAAAAACTAAAAAGTAAAGTTTTAGCGTTCAAATTCTCTGCCTGTATTGGTTATCACGTGCTCTTTTGTAGTTAATTCACGTATATTTGTAAGCGTGTGCCTCTCAAACCTAAAACTAGGTTCTGTAACATATTAGGCTCCTCATTTCATGAACTTCGAAATTTTACACCGTCACACATTGTTTGTGCGCAGCGGCCTTGTTTTGCTGGGTTAGAGCTCCGTTTGTAAAAAAAATTTGGGACTTTACCTGATTTGGGACACTTTTCATGTTTGAGTAAATGGCGTTTTTTGTTCAGTCGTGAGCTACGATTATTGGCAATATAAATGATCCTCATTGTAATTCAGCTGAAAATTCCAATGACGTCATAAGGAAAAATGTTGGGTTTTTTTGACATCCAACGAAATAACAATAAACTGTTCTTTTTTTTTGCATTGGTTCAGACCTCTATTCTCGGAGTTTTATCAACACTGATATTTAGATAATAAAACGTGAACCCACATCTCTCTACAAGTTTTGTGTTGGATATATACTTGCTGCTGCTCAATTAGACCGTTTTTAGAAGGTACATAGCACACAAGTACTGCAAAACTTTGCTTCGCTTTTAAATGGATTTACGAGGACCTTTGGATCTAACATTGATTTCTACTATGTAGCGCTCTCATTAGTGTGTCGCCATTAGTGTTGAAACAAACAGTGAGAACAGATCACACTTTTTGAAATACTTTTGAAAAAACTGTTTCCCAAACCATCACGTGCGTTGAATTCAAAAACTATGAATATCATTTTCGTTCTTGTTATGAGGAGTATCTTATTGTTTTAGAAAATGGATTTGGTCTATTTCTGCGCTGTATTCTTAATTGTCACGTTTGTCGCTATGAATAATGGTAATACAGGTACGAGTAGTACAAGCCTTTAAGAATAACAATAATTTTGTTTTAGTCATAACTTCAAGTGAACACGTTTGTGGCAATAATCTTAGTTGTTATCTGCGAGAAGAACCTACAGAGCTTATTCTCAATTCAACAAACTTGTTTTTTGATAACTCTACAATACCTTACGTTAGACAAAGCGTTGACATTTATGGTAAGTTGGTGGTTCTCAGTCAGTTGTAACTAAGTGCGCTTAGGATTGTATAATGTAAATGTCTCTTGCTACGAAATAGAGCAGTTACGCTCACTTTCTGTAATCAGTATCTCGATGTCGGGATTTACAATTCGAGACTGCTTTTTCTCACTAAGCGATTATGCGAATGTTACCATGACGTACTTGGAGCAAGGCAACCCTAAAAGCAATGTTAATACTCACTTTAGAAACATGACATTTACTGGGCATCAAGCAGGCTTATATGTTGTTCCTAGTGTGCTCAATACGGCTGTGACTCTAAAAAATGTGGCATTTAGAGATATTTTTTTCGAATCATTCCCTGTTCCGGTATTTACTGTTGCTCACATAGAAAGAGCTTATTTGCAAGATTGTGTTTTTTCACAGATATCTCACGCCAACAACGAAACACTCACACAGGGTACCAAAGACCAATCATGTTTGTCCATAACGCCACATAGGTGCTATTGTTTTTCAGAGCATTACAAGCGTACACAAGCAATTTATTTTGAATCTCATTTAACTGATTTAATTAGGTTGTAATCAATTCTTGTTTCTTTGAGGACAATAATATTATTGATGCTCCACTTTTAAACATATTTTCAGATGAAGCAGAAATATCAAACTCTAGTTTTGTGAGAAATAAAGCGAGCACATCACCTGACGGCACATGTAGGGGTAATGTTACATGTAGTTATGAGTATTAACCACAATTTGGAATAGAGTATGTGGATGTACAGTATACTAGGTTGCTTGTAGATTCTTGTGTGTTTGAGAATAATACTTGCATGTACGTTCTCTTGTTTGTTCTATTGTGAAGTATCTTGCCATTTACAATACTCGTTTAGAAGAACAAATTCTTCAGCAATTCTAACTTCTCCTTCTTTTGATGGGTTTGAAAGCAACATTACAATAAGGTCAAGAATATTCTATTTACTGGTGTGGTGAAGTGCTTATCTTTGTGTAGAAATACAATCTTTGTTAATGCAACTGTGCCACCAATAATCACACCTACAGTTGAGCCAACTGCGCCACCGGCAACCACAACTACACTACCAAATGAAATTGTGTTATCTAGTACTTTGATAATAGATGGAGACTTGATCCACTCAGGAACAGCTACAATTACTCCAGGAGGCTTTCTTGAAGTTGAAGGTAACACGTGATTCAGTTTTTGATATTTTATGTTATTGAGTCATCCTTGATCTCATTAAGTGTAGGATCTATTGTGATACCACCAAACACGATGTTCATCATTGATTTCACTGGTTACAATGATACAATTGTTGATGACACAAGAATAGAAGTAATGAGAAGTAACAATGGCACAATAACCGGTAATGTTACGTTTGTTCCACCTCCACAAGAGACGTGTTTAAGTGCATCACTTGATAGAACTCTTTCATCGTATGTCTATGTCTACTTTTGAGTCATCTAAATGACCCTGATTTTGATTTTAGGATATTTGTAATTGTATCAAGACCTGACACTTGTGGCAACAAACCAGAAACAGTGAACGTTGGTATGGTGCTTGGTATTACTTTTGGTGTTCTTGCATTGGTATGTTGTTATCTTGATTTTAGCATGTTCCTTTTGACTTGGTGATAGGTGGTCATTGGTCTTATTGCCATCTTCTTTATTACAAAGTTGAGACATGCAATTGTACCATACTCATTACGTAAAATCTCACTAAAAGTTACTTCTACTGAAAGTTAATTGTAATAAACAATCGATTTAAGGCTCTTTGTTCAATGTAAAGTTCCATTTTATAGTTCAGTTGTAAAGTAAATAAATACAGCATTTGTTCGCAAACCATCTCGATAATCAGGGCCAGCATTAACACAAACTAGTGTTATTTCAGGTCAACTCCTTTAATGAGAACATCTTGTGGCTACAAAATTACTGCCTGTTCCTCCGGGTACTATCTAGCATGGCAAATATTAGCTGTTTAACATTGCACAGCTTTTGTGGTTTGTCTACGAGGCAAAAAAAATTCGGTGTTTGATAAGCTGCAAGCATAATCGTTTCAATAATAACGGAGTTACTTCAATAAGCCTGTTATATTCGGCTTTGAGTTTGAAATCATGCGCTACTTTCGTAGCCTTATCCTTGCTATTGGTCATATTAAAGATAACCATTGTGCTCATCATCAGAGTTAGATTAAGACTGACACTGCAAGCAAGGACATTCAGAGAAAGGATTGTAACCGAAAAGCAAAACCGTTTATCCAAAACAGACTCAAATCAAAGGAATTTACGACTGTTACTAATTGGCACGTTATGTCACTTGAGCACGACACTTTGATATAAGTTATATTGAACCAAAATACTTTAAAATCGCTTCGATTGTCAATAAACATACGAATACAGTGGCACAAGCAATCGAAGCTGGAAGTACAATGTAAGTACCTAACCAAGGAGACCTAACATCTCTCAAGGTATTGGAAGTCCTTGGCAACACTCAAATTATAATAGAAGCTTACCATAGAACTTTGTATCGCGTTTATCTACAATGTTGTCGACAAAAGAAGTAAATTATAGTATTTATACCGGTGAGTCCATTGTTCAGTCGTGTTACAATTATTGGAAATATAAATGGTACTCATTGTTGTCATTCAGCTGAAAATTCCAATGACGTCACATGGAAAAATGTTGGGTTTTTTTGACATCCAACGAAATAAAAATCAACACGATTGTCCCTTTTATTTTGCACAGTATCTAAAGAATTTTATTGGAGTTTTATCAACACTGATATTTGATAATAAAACGTGAACTCTTATTTTTCTCCACAAATTTTGTGGAGATATACTTGTGCTACTGCTCAATTAGATAGTTTTTAGAAGAATACATAGCACACAAGTACTGCAAAACTTCACTTCGCTTTTTAAAGGATTTACGAGGACCGTTGGATCTAATGTTTATATATTATGCACCACGCCATTGTGCTTGTATACCCTGTTTTAACTTTGTTTGCTTTTGACAATATCGAGAACAAACAAAACGCTCAAAGTTACAATCATGCCCCCCATCAGTGGTGTTGTCGTCATTGTTGAAACAAACAATGAGAACAGATCACACTTGATTATTTTTTAGAAACTGTTTTCCTCAAACCATCACGTGCGTTGATTTCAAAAACTATGAATATCTTATCGTTCTAGTTACGAGGAGTAGCTATTTACTTTAGAAAATGGATTTGGTCTATTTCTGCGCTGTATTCGTAATTGTCACGTTTGTCGCTATGGATCATGGTAAAACAGGTACGAGTAGTACAAGCCCTTTATGATTAACAATAATTTTTGTTTTAGTGATAACTTCAAGTGAACATGTTTGTGGCAATGATCTTAGTTGTTATCTGCGAGAAGAACCTACAGAGCTTATTCTCAATTCAACAAACTTGGTTTTGTTGAGTAACTAGAGATGGTATGGGAAACTGAAACAGTGAAAATTACGAAATTTTATAACTTCTATGTTTCAAACACAACTTACATAATATCAGGTATTTGAATTTTTTATGTTGCTCTACAAGGAGCGTAGAGTACGAAAATTGGCTTAGAATTTTGCTAAAAACTGTTGTAAATTGGAAATGTAAATTCTGAAATATTTCACTTTTGGCTCTTTTTTCAAAAAGTGTTAACAATTTCAGTTTTCCATACCATCTCTACTATACTGGGCTTGGAGTTACAAAAAGCGTTGACATTTATGGTAAGTTGGTTCTCAGTCAGTTGTAACTAAGTGCGTTTAGGATTGTATAATGTGAATGTCTCTTGCTACGAAGTCCAGTGGTTAATCTCATCTTTGTATGATAAAATCAGTATTTCGATGTCGGGATTTACAATTCGAGATTGCTCTATCGCACTACGCGAATATGAGAATGTTACCATTACGTACTTGGAGCAAGGCAACCCTAAAATCAATGGTAATACTCACTTTAGAAACATGACATTTACTGGACGTGATACGGGCTTATATGTTATTAATAATGCGATCAATACTGCTGTGACTCTAAAAAATGTGGCATTTAGAGATATTTTTCTCGAATCATTTCTTGATGCGGTATTTTTTGTTTCTTCTGCAAAAACAGCTTTTTTGCAAGATTGTGTTTTGTCTGTAACAGGTAAAGATGTCACTCCGAACACAATATTTATTATCTAGGCCTTTTACATAGGTTGACTTTTACGTGGAGTAATTTCCCTCTTACATAGCTCCCCTATATCTGAAGTGTGCGTCCTCGTACACGCGACTGGAGCATAGGAAACCTTTGAAACCTGGTAACCGTAAAACGGAGGATGATTCATGCTCAGTCCTTCAGCTGCCTTTCTCTTTCAAACACTTCTTCTTCATTCTCTATTATCGCCTCTATCCAGGCTTTTAACTCTCTTACATCTTTACATCTCTTCACTTGAGCGACCAACCTGGATTGTGTGCTATTACTGCGCATATATGGACTACCCTTTCCCACTATGCTCAATAATGCTTTCACGCTATCTTTCATTGGTATAATCAGAATTTTATCTTTGATCGTTCCCAAGACTTTTAATAAAATTTCTATTCTGTGCTCATACCCCTTCGTTGTTTTATCTTTAACCATATCAGCCTTTTTAGTATTCTCTCTTATCTCTCTAATTCTTTTCGCTATTACTTTGGTTGTCGTCATCGCATCACCAGCTGTGGTTAACTCAGCCTCTGCTTTGATGTTAGGCAGGTATGTTTTACTTCTGTCTGGGTCATGGAACTCTTCTTCACGCCCTTCGAACTTCCTCATCTGTTCATCTTGCGTCAGTGCCCCTTCCGGCCGCAAGAACGAATCAATAAAAGGTTTCAATCGGCGGAAGTTAATTACTCTACTCATTCGGCTTTGAGGAGGTAAGTTGATAAGTGCTGTATTTGGAGACATCAGCTCTAATATCTCATACGGTCCCCTCCATCTCTTAGCCAACTTTTTCTTTTCACCCGTCTTCACTTGAGGTACGAAGATGTACACTAGCTGACCTGCTTGAAAGTTCACAAATCTTGTTCTTTCATTGTAGTACTTCGCTTGCGTCTTCTTGGCCTTTAGTATATTTTCTCTCGCTATCTGGTATGCGAACCGTATTCTATGAGCAAGGGAATCCACCCAATTACCCATATTGTACGTGTCTGGTACTTCAACCGTCTCTTCTTTAGTGAGGTCAATTGGTAGTCTTGGTTCTCTACCAAACATCAACGCGTAGGGAGCGTATCCTGTGACATGATGTACTGCTGTTCTGTAAGCATACAATGCGTAAGGTATCCAATAATCCCAGTTGTTCTGATCTTCGTTCACGAATGCTCTGATAATTTCTATCAACGTGTGATTAAATCTCTCCACTTGACCATCTGTCTGTGGGTGAAATGCCGCTGTTCTGCTACCTTCAATGCGTAATATTTTGTACACTTCTTTCATCAACGCGCCTGTGAAGTCACCACCTTGATCTGTTAAGACACGGTTGGGTATACCGTATCTAAAACAAAACTCTTTAACAAAAACAGGAGCTATATCAACCGCCTTATGCCGTGGCAGAGCATACGCATCAACCCATTTAGTAAAGTGGTCAGTGATCACTAGAAGGTACTTATTACCATTTCTCGTATCTGGCAGCGGTCCTACAATATCCATTGCCACCAGTTGCATCGGTTGTAATACTGGGAATTCAACCATGAATCCTGGTTTTGGTAACCTCGGTGACTTAGCTCTTTGACACATCCTACACGATTTGCACCATTCTCTAGTATCTGAGTACATGCCAGCCCAATAGAAGCGTTCACTGACCTTACCATAGGTCTTAATAAACCCTAGATGTCCTGCAAAAGGCAGGTCGTGGCATTGGCGAAGCACAAATGGTTGTAACGTTTTTGGTACTACAATCTGCATCTTGTTGCTCTCTCCAAATGAACGATTGGTACGATTCACGTGATATAAGATACCTGACGTCTCATCGTACTTCAACCGTCTTGCAAATGTTATAAACACGCTTCTTCTAAAGCCTCTTTGCCTCGTCACATATGACGGAACTTTTCCTTGTGTCAAAAACTGTATATAGGCCTTAAGTTCAGGGTCTTTCTCCTGACACTCTGCCCAGTTAATGGCTCCGTATTCTGGTGTGTTTTCTAAGACATTCACTTCCTCACGTCTCTCGGTGTTACCAAATTTTGTAAACGTATCATCACCTGTCCATAAAGACGTTTCAACTGCGTTAATATTGCATAATGCCTCATTATTATAAGTATCATTTGCTAACGCATTGAGTTTATCTGACGCCCATGGTGGTCTTGTCAATGCATCAGCATCCGTATGTGTTGCTCCTTTCTTATACACTAACACAAAGTCCATTTGTTGAACCTCCAACAACCATCTAGCTAACATTGGTTTTGGGTCTGCCAGATTCTGTAAATATTGTAATGGCTTATGATCCGTATATACAACCAATTTGAACTTTGCAAATGAGAGATATCCTTTAAACTCTCGTAACGCGAGCACGATTCCTAGCATCTCTCGTTCTATTGTTGAATATTTTCGTTGGGGAGCTGTGAACGTCTTACTGAAGTATGCTACCACGTGTTGTTTCTTCTTGTGTCTCTGCACTAACGTTCCTCCTGCAGCCACTTGGGATGCATCTACGTGTATTTCGAAAGGTTTGGTAAAGTCGGGATGCCTGAGAATAGGAGGTGAAGACAGCATGTCCTTTATCTTTTCAAACGCCAGCTGTTGTTCTTTACCCCATCTCCATCTAACACCCGTTCGCCTCAAACTGTTGAGCGGTTCTACTACGTGAGCATATTTGGGCACAAACTTTCTATAGTAACCTGTTAATCCTAAACATCGTTCTATCTCTTCGACCGTCCTCGGTGGATCAGCTTTCTGAATAGCATCTGTGATACGTGGATTTGTTGCAACTCCTTCTGCACTCACAACATGACCCAAAAACTCAACCTTATCTTTAAATAGAACTGATTTCTTCGCTTTCAGTTTCATGTTATGCTCTCGTAGCCTCTCAAACAATAACTTTAGGTGCACCAGATGATCTTCAAAGGTACTGCTAAACACTATTATGTCATCGACATAACACAAGCACGTCTGCCATAGCAAGCCGGATAACATTAGGTTCATGTGCCTTTGGAATGTAGCTTGCGCGTTCTTCAAACCAAAGGGCATACCAACACATTCGAAGAGACCCCATTCAGTCGCAAAGGCTGTCTTTTCGGCGTCATCTTCGTGCATTCTAATTTGCCAGTACCCGGAGATAGCATCAAATGTACTGAAGTATTTTGCTTTTGCTAACGCTTGCATCATGTCATTGACACGCGGCAATGGGTGTACGTCTTTCTTGGTCACCTTATTTAGGCGCCTGAAATCAATACAAAACCTCCACTCCCCACTGCGTTTCTTTACCAGTACCACTGGTGATGACCATTCTGACTTTGAGTATTTAATCATGTTATTCTTTAACATTTTCTCGATTTCAGCCTTCGCAATTTCTCTCTGTTTTGGTCTCATTGGTCTGTAAGGAGTACTAATCGGTCTCGTACCCTGAGGTACAGGTATACGGTGTTTAATGCCTTTCACAGCACCTGGCTCTCGCAATGAATCTACAAAGATATCATCGTTCTGAGCCATGAACTTATACGCTTTCAACTTCTGTTCTTCTGTGAGGCGACATCCATTAAGTTTAAATCTCTTTTGTGCAGCGTATACATCCTCCATGGTTACCTTCGCGCACAAGTCTACTATATCTTGTTTATGCTTTCGGTAATCAAAGTTAAGAGAACACACTTCGTCTCCTTCTTCAAGTGCTCGGAAGCTAGCTATGTTATAGTTCGCTGGTATCCTTCTCATCACATTGTGAGGGTTCATGACTCGTACTCTTACTAAAGACCTACGTGCCTTACACACCGATCTACTCAATTGTATACCCACGTCGTTCAACAGGTTAGCATGACCGCCCTGGTTCTCCAACTGCAGAGGTTCTATCAACCCTTCTTTGTTGTTCACCGGTGTTGACAGTTTTGCTAGGAACGAACATTCTGTGTATGGCGGTAATTTGATTGCGTTCGTAGTAATCACATTTGCGTACTGCGTCTTTCTATCATTTTCTTGGGTACATGTAATGGGTACTTCTTCTCCTTTATGGTTTATCATCATCAACCTTCCGTAATCAATACACATGTTCCACTTTTTCAACATTGTAGTTCCAAGTAATAACTTATATTTGAACTCTTTAATCACGTGACACCACACCGGTATCTGCGTCTTACCGATTGTGATTTGCATTTTAATCAAACCCAAAGCTTTAATTTGCTTGTTATCCGCTGTGTATATTGGCCTTGTAGCATCAGGTATGATATTCTTTTGCAACTTCAACCGTTCTACCAGACGCGAATCAACAATGCACATTGAAGCTCCAGAATCTAACAACGCATTGACTTTTAGGTCGTTAACACGCACGCGCGCCTTGGTGACAGTATAATGGAACGCCTCACTTTTCTCACCCTCATTATCACACACATTCAACAATCTTGCCGTAGCAGACAAATGACACGAGTTATCAAACAACACATTGTAACTCCAAAAACTTTTATTGTCACGATCTCTACGGTACGAATCTTCATCGCGATCTCTTCTTCGCAGCTCTCTCTCTCTTCTGTAACCGTCTCTGTCACGGTCGTCTTCACGTTCACGTCGGTATCGATCTTCGCTTGGGTAATCGTCATCCATCGCGTTAACTCTTCTTGCTGAGGGACAATCATAACTCATATGGCCATACCCATTGCAGTTAAAGCACTTCGGTCCATCATCCAAGCGTTTCCTTGGTGGCGAAGAGCGTCTCTGAGCGGTGATGGTCATATATCTGTTGCCTTCCAGAGTATCCTTGACGTTGTCCATATCCACTGGATCCATAATTGCGGCGGTTGTTCGTCGATCTGTATCTCTGCTGTTGACGTCCTTGATACCCTCGTTGCGATCTCCACTTAGCTTGGCGTACTCCTCTGTCATACTCGTCTACACATTGTCGCTTAGAGTCGTCATCTCTTCGCGAATCTGCTTTTCTTTTCGTCGCCAACGAATTTAGCGCATCTTTGCGTCTAGCTGCCTCTACCGCTTCCTGTACACGTCTGTCTTCCTCTTTTTGCTTCTTAGCGTCCTTATCTGCGACCTCTTGACTAAGCTCCTGCCACGACGCCGTTTTGTAGATCGTTTGTGCTCCTGACGTGTTGATCTCTCCTTTTAACGTCTTCATCACAAATTGGCGCGTCTCTGCCTTTAAACCTTTCAAAAACGCTGCCGCACGCGTACGTTCGTCGACCAGAGCTGTATCCGCCAATCGCATGCAGTATTCATAATATGCCGTCAAACTTTGCGTCTTTTTCTGTTGTACCGACTGTAACAACTCCAACGCTCGTACGGACTGTACAGCCATCTGAAATCCCTGGATTAACGCTCTAATAGCTTTTGCGTAATCTCTGTTGAACTTTCTCGCCTTCAACAATCTCGCTGCACGTCCTTCACACCTTTGTCGTAACACATATACACATGCTTCTTCATTGCACTTGAACACCGAGCAATATTCTTGGATCTTTGACAAGAACACTTCTAACTCTACGGCTTTGCTTGAAAACATCGGTATGTGGTTGAAACGCTTGCACTCCGTTTGTTTACGCTTGTTACCGCGCCATTTAACCCTCTTCGGTTTGTCCTCATCATCGTACACAAGATGTGGCATAAAGGCTAATACCGTCGCTCTCTCTGCTTCTGTGATCTCCGTAAGATGTTCCAAAACGCTTCGACTCCTGACCATTGCTTTTGTGCGTTCCTTTGATTTATCTTCCGACTCTGAACTTGAACTTGAAGAACTAGCTGTACTTGTGGAACTATCACTGCTAGAACTGACTTCCTTCGAATCACCTTTCGATCTCCCTTTTCTTTTTGGCTTTGTGTCTTTTTCTTCCTCATCAGCCTTCTCCTCCTTTCTTTTTCCTCTCGGTATACTCTCCTCCTCCTCTTCTTCAACACTTTCGACGTACTCTTTATCCAAAGTCTTCTTTGGCTTCCGTCTCTTAGTAGTAAGCTTCGTTTGTGTTTTAGACATCTCTGCTCGAGTCGCCAGATGTAACAGGTAAAGATGTCACTCCGAACACAATATTTATTATCTAGGCCTTTTACATAGGTTGACTTTTACGTGGAGTAATTTCCCTCTTACATGTCACAAATCACCATTGCTCACACCAACAAAACATCGCTGGGTACACCTAACGACCAAATATGTTTGTCCATAACGTCATATAGCTGTTATTGTTTTTAATGGTGTGGAAACAGTACGCAACCAATTTATTTTGAATCTCATTTAACTGCTTTAATTAGGTTGTAATCAATTCTTGTTTGATTGAGGACAATAATATTATTGATGCTCCACTTTTATTCATATTTTCAGGTGAAGCAGAAATATCAAACTCTAGTTTTGTGAGAAACCAAGTGAGCATACCATCTATTGGCAGATGCACGGGTACTATCTTACTTTCAATTATGAGTACTAATCCTCTTGGAATAGAGTCTGTGGATTTACTGAGTGTTAGTAGGTTGCTTGTAGATTCTTGTGTGTTTGAGAATAATACTTGCATGTACGTTATCTTGTTCTGTTGTATCGTGAAGTATCTTGCCATTTACAATACTCGTTTAGAAGAACAAATTCTTCAGCAATTCTAACTTCTCCTTCATTTGATGGGTTGGAAAGCAACATTACAATAAGGTCAAGAATATTCTATTTACTGGTGAAGTGCTTACTTTGCGTAGAAATACAATATTTGCTAGTGATGGTAATTGTGAAACAAATGTATTAGTTACTTGTTTTAATAATCAGAGATAGTAAACACAAATCCAGTATTTTCTTGTCGCTCGATAACAAATAATTTCACTTGCAAATGTTACAGTACTACATTCTTTGGAGAGTGTAACACAACTGGTACCAATATTCATACTCAATTTAACACTAACTGATAGTATTTAATAGTTACATGCAACAACGAGCAGTACTGTGGTAAGACTTTTACAAAGAACAATGGAAAAAAAGACGTAACCTCTTTTAATCTTACATTTTAATTGCTTATATTCTAGTAATCCCAACAGTTGAGCCACCAATTGCACCTACAGCTGTAACTCTACCAAATAAAATTGTGTTATCTGGTCCTTTGATAATAGATGGAGATTTGATCCACTCAGGAACAGCTACAATTACTCCAGGAGGCTTTCTTGAAGTTGAAGGTAACACGTGATTCAATTTTTGATATTTTATGTTATTGAGTCATCCTTGATCTCATCAAGTGTAGGATCTATTGTGATACCACCAAACACGATGTTCATCATTGATTTCACTGGTTACAATGATACACTTGTTGATGACACAAGAATAGAAGTAATGAGAAGTAACAATGGCACAATAACCGGTAATGTTACGTTTGTTCCACCTTCAGAAAAAACGTGTTTAAGTGCATCACTTGATAGGACTCTTTCATCGTATGTCTATGTCTACTTTTGAGTCATCTAAATGACCCTGATTTTGATTTTAGGATATTTGTAATTGTATCAAGACCTGACACTTGTAGAACAGAAACAGTGAACGTTGGTATGGTGTTTGGTATTACTTTCGGTGTTATTGTATTGTTGGTATGTTGTTATCTTGTTTTAACGTCTTCGTAACTTTTGACTTGGTGATAGGTGGTTATTGGTCTTATTGTCATCTTCTTTGTTACAAAGTTGAGACATGCAATTGTACCATACTCATTACGTAAAATCTCACTAAAAGTTACTTCTACTGAAAGTTAATTGTAATAAACAATCGATTTAAGGCTCTTTGTTCAATTTAAAGTTCCATTTTATAGTTCAGTTGTAAAGAGCATTTACCTGCACCTATGTTCACAAACCATGTCGAAAATCAGGCTTAGTATTAACAAACTAGCGTTATTTGAACGAGAACAAGATTACTTTTTTTCTAATGTTATCTTGCAACAAAATTACTAACCGTTTCACCGAGTACTATCTAGCATACCAAATATTAACTGTTTGCCATTGCAAAGTTTTTGTGGTTTGTCTACAAGCCAAAAAAATTCGGTGTTTGATAAGCTGCAAGCATAATCGTTTTAATAATAACGGAGTTACTCCAATAAGCCTGTTATATGCGGCTTTGAGTTTGAAATCATGTGCTAGTTTTGTAGTATTCTACTGGCTATTGGTCATGATAAGGGTAATCATTGTGCTCATTATCAGAGTTAGATTAAGAGTGACACTTCAAGTAAGGACATTCACAGGATTTTATCCAAAACACAAAAGCCGTTTATCCAAAACAGACTCAAATCAAAGGAATTTACGACTGTTACTATTATACACGTTATATCTTGAGTTATATTGACCCATAATACCTTAAAATGGCTTTGATTGAACTATTTAGATCATGCGTTCTTGTTGATCTACAATACCAGATTGGAGGAGAATACGTCTCACCTAGCTTCGATCCCCTGGATCACTTAGCCAGAGACCCTTCCATTTATTTTAAATCTTAATCTTCCCTGGTACTGCTGATGTTGTTTTTGACGATGCTACCGTACTTAAACAACTACCTCTCACTTATCAAACAGCAGTAAAATACTTATTTTTCTCTTATAGTTATGGTAGTCTTGCTCAGAAGTGATAGTTTATTAAACTCATAGTAGTACAAAATGTTTATACCAAGTCAATGGCAGATCTTGCACGCAATTCAAAGTCCTGTATGACTCCACCTTCTTCGGTGACGTCAACTTGTTGAGAACTACATCTATATCCTTCCGCACAAGCAGACACTGTCCATGTACCTTCAGGCAACCAAAGGAAATAAGATCCTAAAATATCCTGAATTAGCAGCCACCACAGACAATGAACAGACATTGTTTTTACAATAAAAGTACTCTACCTGTTCTTGAATTTGTCGGTCTCTCCTCATCAAAGAACCACGTGATTTCTTCAAGAATATTAGAAAAACATCAACAACTTTTTTGTCGTACCATCAACGTCAAGGAAAGCTTCAAGAGGCTCACCAGTATCGCTGTCAGTAACATGTCCTGAAAGTGGTATTGGGAGAGTTAGATAGTATAAAGTGCCTGGCCACACCTAGACAATTTGTTTAGAAAGGCAGACGAAATAGAACTCACCCTGAGGACTTCCTCTCTCATGGCATCTGCTGGTGGTTGAAAGGTTGTTCCTGTTTCGATAAGCGTAGCAAGAGTACCAGAATCATGGTATGCTGTGTGAATATCACCTCCCATTGCAGTAGAAGCTTGAAAAAAGTAAGAAAGAGAAGTAACTGATTTCCACTGTAAATCGTACATGCAAGAACATATGACATAAACTCTGCGAGTGTATCACCAATTTCTAAGTTAACCGTTAGTAAAAACGTCTCTGGAATCTATTGTAACCACGTGCCATCGAACAAGGCCTTTATGCATGTTGGTAGTGGCGTGCCTCCTCCATAGTTAGGTCTTGTATCTGTAAGGATTATCATGAGCAATTTGGTTTCCAGCCACAAAACGAACCTCTTGAAAAACTGTGCCAATCTATCAACTTTGCAAATCTGCGATCTCTTTGAAAAGCGAGCATTGTTTGTGTCTCGGCCTCACTTGCTGGGTTTCTTCCTCTGAAAGTATCGGAGAATGGATTGGTAGAACCACCTATTGTGAAACACTTTAGCACTTACAAGACGAACAGTTTTATAAGTACCACTTGGGAAATCCCATCCGAATGGGTAGTTACGGTTCAAATCAATACCGAACGCGCCACCACCATTATTGCGTCTGTTCTTCCTCCAGAACGCGTTTGTAGTCCACGTGTAATCAAGACCATCTAAAAAATTATTAATTGTCAATTAACATTGTTTTTGTCTGGATTTTGTTCAAACGCGCCTGGATTCATTGTCCAGATAATATATATCTGGTTCTCTTCCACCAACTCTGTTAGGGTAGTCTCTCCATCCAAATACCCATTAACCAAGCGCTCAGCGGCATCCAGAGCAAGTTGAGGACTGTTTAACCAGGTTAGCCACGTGGTTTCTAATACATTTTCTGAACTTACGTTATGAGTTCTCTTGAGTGATGATTAGCTACAAGCAAGATGTTTGGTTGATCTTCGTCCTTAAAAAGAATAAGTTGGTAACAAAACTCAGAAGTTCGTTTAAAAATAAAAACCGTACTGCTGTCACGTTTTCTGATATTTTTAGAGCGTAAATAGATTGTCCTTCTACTGTAAATTCAGTATTGTAGATATCAGTTAAATCTTCGAGTTGTGCGATATCAGGCGCTGTAAAAAAGAGCTGTTAGCAATAGGATACGTTTAAACTATTGAAAGAATTTGTTTTTTGACGTTATTACTCGTCACGTGCCTAACTCAGCCAAAGCCGTAAATTTATCAAACAAGTCTTGAGGTGTATCGTATCCGAGTGGTGGGTTTTTTAAGCCTTGCATCCTCCTCTCTTGGATTTTATAAAACGGTTCACCTTTTAATTGTACGTTAGTTTTTATAACGCCGTACTTGTAGTAATAAGAGTGTGTTGTCAAATAGTGATTAAATTGTGAAATGTCCTGTGTTTTTTTTTGCTTTTTTTTGAAGTTCAACATTGAACTTTCTAGTACAAGCCGACGCTCGTACCAATTTCCTTGGCAATGATGTTATAGCCCAAAGATTTGAATACAGCTTCATCATTATTACATCCAATAACAAGAAGTGTAGAGTCATTTTTAGGGTAGACATCGAACCCACGTTCTTCAAGAGCTGATTTTTTCAGCTTCCCTTCCAAAACATAACTATTTAGCCATAGATCATCAGAAACCGCCAATGCTATAAAGCAAAGGGTAGATAAGAGTATAAAGAGCTTCATATCGTGTTGGTTGTTTAAAATTGTCCTTTAAGATCACACAGTTCACCAATCACTGTGGTCAATGAACCCGTTAAAAATATTTTTATTATCCACAAAATAACTAAAAAACTAAAAAGGGCAATTAGTATTGTGAATGGGGTTGCCGCAAGTGTCGGCCATACACCATTCTATGTAGTTTTAGGTGTTGCTGGAATACCAGACAATGAAAAGGCAGTATAGACCAGCACTAGGGTAACAAGGCATTAAATTCGGCAGAATTTGAGGAGCGCTATTCTTGGAAGTTTGTATTTTTGTAAGTTATTTTGGCGACAAAATCACGTTTGATAAATTATAATCACGTGGTACACATTTTTTGAATAGCGTGATAATTTACGACTAAAAGAGCTATTCTCTTAAGCACAGCGTAATGTCCGAAAACGATTACATAACCTATGCCAATACGCTATGTATGTAGAGATAAAACTACCGGTATTTATTTAGAAGGAATCACAAACTGATACAAAATCTGCTCCAGAGACCCACCGTAGAAATTATCTCTGTTGCTTTCCAAACGCCAAATATTTGCACTGGTTGCATGAAAGCAACTGAATGTTATTTTAGCCGGACCATTTCTTGTCAAAGTGTGCGCAGGTTGTATAAAACTGCAAGTAAAGCTAAAAATAAACTGTTTTTTTTGTTTACAGGCATTTTTATCCATACATAAACGCTGGAAGAGTTGGCTCTTCTGGTTTAGGATATATATAGCAGCACTTGGTTAAGCATTGCAAGCATCTGCATGGGTCCTGTAATTTTCAAAACAAATCGTTGCTCAATCGAGCTATGAATGTTCTAAGCGTGGCAAACTACACATTCCGACACTGTCATTTGATTGCTGGCTATTTTTCTTGGTTAAGTGCGCGGTATCTTGCGGTTGTTTTGTCAAACCTTAGATTTACGTTGTCATTGAATGGCAGCATTTTTGGAAATGGTAAAACAAACGTAAGTGAAAAAAAACCGGCTAGCAATCAAAATGACAGTGTCGGAATGTGTAGTTCGACACTGTCTAGGAGCGTAACTAGACCATTCATAGCTTAATTAAGCAATGATTTGTTTTGAAAAATACGGGGTCTCTGACATCATAACCCAATTAAATAAAAATCCTCATTTTCTGGTTATTGTTGTATGCGGTTTCAGAGATGTCATCTATTCCATTAGCATTAATATGTGATGATCATTTCGCTGTTTAAAAGGATTTATGAGGACCTTTGAATCTAATATTGATACATACAATATACCATTCTAATACGCTTGTATACCAGCGCTAGTTATCACATTGTTTGAATTCCAAAATAGTTTGAAAAATGAGTTTTTATAAAAAAGTTGTTTTGACTGTCAGTACTATTCCTCTGTGCAGCATAAACATATCGCAAAATGGTTTTGCGCATATGCAATTATATCATTACAGCTATATGTTCTAAGCATCAATTGAAGTGTAAGATGGTTCTGAGGTGAGTAAAAATGTCTCAAAGATTCTCGAAATCCACAATTATCAAACATCAAAAATTTGGTAATTCTGTAACTTCCTCAAAAGCGATGCTGCCCCGAAACTTAGATTAAATTCAACAATATCTAATTTTTCACAAACATACAAATGTCAATAGATATTTAGATATCTAAACATGGATGAGAGCAAAAATATAAGGTAACATTGAGCTTTCGTTAGTTGTCGTCATCGTTGTAACAAACAATGAGAACAGATCACACTTGATTGGGAAAACATTTTTTAGAAACTGTTTTAGGTCATCAATCACGTGCGTTGAATTCAAAAACTATGAATATCATTACCGTTCTAGTTACGAAGCGTAACTATTTACTTTAGAAAATGGATTTGGTCTATTTCTGCGTTGCGTTGTTCGTATTAGTCGCTATGACTCATGGTAGAACAGGTACGAGTAGTATTAAAACAAGCCTTTAGTAAAGGCCGTTCAAATAACAGAAATTGTGTTTTAGTCATAACTTCAAGTGAACATGTTTGTGGCAATGATATTGGTTGTTATCTGCGAGAAGAACCTACAGAGCTTATTCTCAATTCAACAAACTTGACTTTGGGTAACTTTAGTGGCGAAACCGAAGTTTCAAAAAGCGTTGACATTTATGGTAAGTTGGTGGTTCTCAGTAAAGTTGTAACTAAGCGCGTTTAGGATTGTATAATGTAAATGTCTCTTGCGAAGGAGAGCGGCTATCCCCACTTTACAACAATATCAGTATCTCGCTGTCAGGATTTACAATTCGAGATTGCCTAGTCAGACTTTACGATTATGCGAATGTTACCATGACGTACTTGGAGCAAGGCAACCCTAAAAGCAATGTTAATATTCACTTTAGAAATATGACGTTTACTGGACATGATACAGGCTTAAGGGTTATAGACAGGTACAACGCTATTGCTATAGATACAGTTGCTTACAACTGAACTATAGTGACGTGTCGCTTAAAAAAGTGACATTTAGAGATGTTTTTATATCATCATTTGCTGCTTGGAATGTTCTGAGCATTGATTTCACAGAGAGGGCTTATTTACAAGATTGTGTTTTTTCGCATATTGCTTACAATGAACCATATAGAGCAGGTACCACAGAAAAATTATATTAACTTTTTAGATAACACCACATAGCACTGATTCGTATTAAAACAGTGACAAGAGTACACAAGCAATTTATTTTGAATCTCATAACGTATAATTAGGTTGTAATCAATTCTTGTTTCGTTGAGGACAATACTATTTTTGAGACTACATTTTTAAACATAGTACAAACAGATGAAGCAGAAATATCAAACTCTAGTTTTGTGAGAAACAAAGCGAGCATACCATCTGACGGCACATGTAGGGGTACTATCTTACATGTAGTTATGAGTACTAACCATAATTTGGAATAGAGTATGTGGGTGTACACTCTAGTAGGTTGCTTATAGACTCTTGTGTGTTTGAGAATAATACTTGCATGTACGTTCTCTTGTTTGTTCTATTGTGAAGTATCTTGCCATTTACAATACTCGTTTAGAAGAACAAATTCTTCAGCAATTCTAACTTCTCCTTCATTTCTCGGGTTGGAAAGCAATATTACAATAAGGTCAAGAATATTCTATTTACCGGTGAAGTGCTTATCTTTGTGTAGAAATACGAGATTTACTAATGACAGTGGTAATTATAAAGACAACTAAATAGTTTTAATCCAAGGTAGAACCAAACATAGTATTTTCCTGTGACTCAAATAATCTCAATTTCACGTGTGAAAAAAACAAATGCTACAGTACTACATTCTTTGGAGAGTGCAATACAACTGGTAACTATACCAATATTATATTCACACTCAACTTAACAGTATCTGACAATATTTAATAGTTACATGCAACAACGAACATTATTGTGGTAATACCTTTTACGGTTCAAAAAAGCGTACTATCTAACATAGCAATCTAGTAACTCCCACAGTTGAGCCAACTGTGCCACCGACAACCACACCTACAACTGCAACCCTACCAAATGGAATCGTGTTATCTGGTCCTTTGATAATAGATGGAGATTTGATCCACTCAGGAACAGCTACAATTACCCCAGGAGGCTTTCTTGAAGTTGAAGGTAACACGTGATTCAGTTTTTGATATTTATGTTATTGAATCCTTGATCTCATCAAGTGTAGGATCTATTGTGATACCACCAAACGCGACATTCATCATTGATTTCAGTGGTTACACTGTTGCAATAATTGATGACACGAGAATTGAAGTAATGAGAAGTAATCACGGTTCAATAAGCGGTAGTGTTGCACTTGTTCAACCAGAAAAGCCATGTTTAAGTGCAATGCTTGACAGGAGTCTTTCATCGTATGTCTATGTCTACTTTTGAGTCATCTAAATGACCCTGATTTTGATTTAAGGATATTTGTAATTGCATCAAGACCTGACACTTGTGGCAACAAAACTGAAACAATGAACCTTACTATGGCGCTAGGTATTACTTTTGGTGTTCTTGTATTGGTATGTTGCTATCTTATTTTTAGCGTGTTCACAACTTTTGACTTGGTGATAGGTGCTCATTGGTATTATTGTTATTTTCTTTGTTCCAAAGTTGAGACATGCAATTTTGCCGTTCTCACTACGTAAAGCACATAAAATTTCTTCTACTGCAAGTTAATTGTAATAAACAACAAAATGATTTAAGGCTCTTTGTTCATTCTACATTGCCATTTAATTGCTTGTTTTGTGTCACATCCCTAGTACCATTGGCTCCTACAACAACACCTGATTTGAGGGGACCCTATCTCTTGGCTTGTTTTAAGGACTGGTTTGTATAGCCATTATCTCTTGGACCTTACAACTAACTGTAACATTGCAAAGATTTTGTGACTTGGCTAAGAGCCAAAAAAATAATACTTGTTTGCCATGCAATCGTTTCCAAAAATTACCGGTTGCTTCAAAAAGCCTATTACTACATTTGGCTTTAAAGTTTAAAATCTCACGTTCTAGTTTCGTAGCCTTATCCTTGCTATCGGTCATATTAAGGATAAACATTGTGCTCATTGTCAGAGTTAGATTAAGACTGACACTTCAAGCAAGGACATTCAGAGAAAGGATTTTAACCAAACAAAAGCCGTTTATCCAAAACAGACTCAAATCAAAGGAATTTACGACTATTACTAATTGGAGCATTATGTCACTTGATCACGACAGTCTGATATTAGTTTTCAGTTATTTGGAACCAAAATACCTTAAAATCGCTTCAATTGTCAATAAACATTGGAATACAGTGGCTACAAGCAATGATATGCGTAAAGTATTAAAATTATGGCCTATTATGCTAAACAAGAGGATAAAGAGTTGGTTTCGCGCTTACGTGCACTATGCTTCTATGTTCTGCCATAAAAATAGCTTTGATGATATTCACTTCCGAACGACAAGAGACATTGTATTAAAAGATGGAATATCGTCAATTAAACCAACTGAAACTTTCCACATAACTCTTCAACTTGACGGAACCTTTGAGTATGAAACATACACGGAAATAAACTGCCGTCGTTCTACAACCACAAGAGGTACGAACAATATCACGTGTTTGTCAATAACATAAATCTGATCAACAAAAACACAATAGGAACGTGGAGATTGTCAAAAAAAAAGAAGAAATGGGTTGTACGAACACATGAAAATCAAACAAGACAGGACGAGGTGTGGTTCAACGACAGAGTTTCCAGGCAAACCAAGACGAAAAAAGATCCTTTTAGTAAATGTGATAAGCACGTGATATATACAGCTGTAATAGATACCGACGGAACTGTTAAAGGGTTGATAGTACCTTTAAAAAAGAAAGATAAAAACAAAGTTGTAATGAATGCAAGTCACTTCTGACAAGTTTAATAAAACATTCGGCCATTGAAACACCTTGGTTAAGCTAATTGGTTTGAGTAAGGAAATTTTACCAACGTTTCTTGAACCCATCAAACCAACCTCGCATACTAGATTGGGGTCAACAAAACGTACTGTACCTCATAGTTCTCCAAGTGATAAAGGCATATGCTCCACCCAAGAGGGTTATTTTGATTTGTGCTTGTACCATTGTTGCTGTTGATGTTCGTTATAATTAGATATGTGGCTGTCAGAAAACTCAACATCCTAAAACAGGAGATACCAAAAGCTACACTGCTACAACAATTACGATATCATTGAAACTACTCTCGTTTACAATGACATCTTGACAGACAACTTTGGTCGGGTCAACGAAATACTGAAACACATACTATGGTCAAGGGATGTACTTCACTGTACGTTACTATCCTTTTTTGCTGTAGGTTAATCTTCATTGCCGCCAATAGAGAAGAAGTTCATGATATGATAAATGGAAGAAACGCAAAAACAGAAAAACTTCAACTATTTCTTCTTCTCAATTCCGATTCATACTCCTGAAATGAATCTCGTTCATCCACCTATTCCATGCACTAAAAACTGTTGAATGAAATAAACAAGCAATATATCGTGATCATTAACTTGGCTTAGAGGTGTAAGGAACCTGTAAAGATCTCAGGTAGATGTTCACACGTACTCTCCAGTTTGCGTTTACGTGTTACTTCACAATCCATAGAATGTCAAACTATCACCTGCTATTCCTTTGATTTTATGGAGCTCTATACTTAGATAACAAGTACCTAGTTGTAGCACCAACCTAGAGGTATTGAAATGGGATCCTTATTGTTTATCAACAAGGTGACAAGTGAACTATTTATTTATTGCATTTGTCTGCTCATGAACACTGTCGAATGCCCTTTTGTTTCTTTTTGTTTAATAGTACCATTTGAAAGGTAGTTCTTATGCTTCATCGAGTATACCTTTGTTATAATAACATTGCATTATCAGGACACCTTCTTTGTTCCACTCATTGTACTCTCCGTCAAGTTCACCATTTCTATAGTAGCTCTCAACAGTTTACCATTCTCATGCCATTCCTTATGATTTCCTTCAAGTACTTCTTTAACAAAAAAACACCTTTTTAGCAAGGTACCATCTCCATAGTATTCCTTGTATTCTCCTTCGAGATAACCCTTGATTTTAAAACAAGCTTGAATAAGTTCCCATTTTTGTAAAACTCTTTGTATACTCCTTGTTGTCTACCATTGACAACGTAGAACTGCCTAACCAATACACCATTTGTGGACCACTCCTTGACCTTACTGTCACGTGTACCTATGATCCTTTTACGTTGTAGACGCAAGGTGCCATTATGGTCATATCTCCTGGATGTGCCTTCAACTGCATCATTGACATAGCGATGCTTCAAAAACAAGCCACCTTCTTCATTCCACTCAGTGCACTTTCCTTCAAGTTTATCATCGACATAGTGACACCGCTTACGTAATGTTCCACGTGCATCCCATGTCTTATACTTTCCTTCAAGTTTATCGTTGACATAGTGACAATGTTTACGTAATCTGCCATGTATGTCCCACATCTTGTACGCTCCTTCGAGGTTATCGTTGACGTAATGGCAATGTTTACGTAATCTGCCATGTATGTCCCACATCTTGTACTCTCCATCAAGGTTACCGTTGGTAAAGTAACACTGTCTTGCTAGCTTATAGCTATTTTTGGTACTGTGCTGGTGTATTTTTAGCCACTTGCCATGCTTCTTCAAGTCTCTATCAAATCTAGAGGTTGTAGCTGTTTGTTTTGATAAGAGTGGCCATTTAAGGTATATATCAATATCTATTTCGATTATTACGAGCTGTAGCTCTATTGGAAGTTGTAGTAGATGACAATAATCCGACTTTGAAGCTCCCGCCTATGGTTTTTGTTTAGAATGGCGTACATCTTGCTTTTACAACACGATAGTACCTCTTCTGTCATTTTTAGTAAAACGATTACTTACAATGAGGTGTTGGAGTTTGAGTGGTGTTGGTATCGCTTAAAGTGAGCGTAAAAGCACTTAACCAATATATGCAAGGCAAATTTGAGAGCACTTTTTTTTTTGATTTATCTTACCTTTTTCTGTGGGTCGTCACCGTTATTCATGGGGATCATGCTATTCGGTAGCAGCGTTCTCATTGGTAGTGTTTTTCCACTTCTTCCTAATGTAGTGACCACTGTAGGTTGCTACATAGAGCGTGGATGCTTGATCTTGGTTTTATTGTTTGGGTATGCACTTTCAATTTATTCCATTTTTGTTCTTATAACACCAATTCTTCTTTACAGGCCATTATTTGCAAAGAAGCTTCGTATAGAGGCTTGTACTCTAACAAAACACCAGAAGACTTCAAAATTTCTGATAAAACAGTTTCTTGGGTTCTATCACTTGTTGGTGCTCATACTATTTTATTGATTGTTGCTGTATACAAGTAACTCAATCACTATCTCACTAATTTCATTCCTACTAGTCCGTTGTTGGTCTCCCAAAGAGAGGAACAGTCGTACTGGATACTATTCGTCAATAACAATTACTATAGCTGCGAGATGAAGCCAGGCTTCAATGTTATTGTATACATCATTTCTGCTTGTAACGTAAGTCTTAGTTGATTCATGTTGACTCTTAACTCATAGAATTAGGGTGCATTATTATTGGTTACAAGTGTTGTAGCTTTCAGAGTTAGATTGATACCTATCAAGCAGTTTAATGAGTCCAAACTCATTTTCTTTTCTGTTTACAATGTAGCCTTTTTCTCCGTGCTTTGTTTTGCTCTTGCTCTTGCACAGATTGAAAGATTTACTCAGTTCCTTCTATCCTTATTTATCATATCAGGATCTAGTACGTCCATTGATGAAATACAGTTTTACATAGCGCTAACGTTGTTTTTAGCCATCACAGTCAATTCAATTTTCTTGCACAAGACACGCTTTTCAACATTCTTGTCAAGTGTTAACTCATCCAGGTCATCTTCAAGCACTTCTAAGTTTAAAACCTGCGTTCTCAAACTGCCATACCTTCATAAAATTAATCGTATCTAGAAATACCTCTGTCACCGATAGCGAATATAACGTGTAAGCTCATCACATGTAAAACAAAACTGTAAAAAAAAAGCTCTATGTCTCGATGCAATTGGTGGTATTGTTAGACAGTGTCAGAAAGATTTAGTCTCATTTATCTAGACACTTGTGCACGTGGTTTGGTACACTCAAATTTCCCTATTCCTGTTACACCACAACTCCGCGGAGTAGATAGTAGAGCGATAAAGAGTAGTAGACGTTGTCAAAACGTTACTGCTGACTTAAATTAGAGAAAGTTAAGTTTTCGGAACTGTTCGCTCAAAAAACTTTTCGGTAAAGCATCAACATGGCGGAGACTTCAAAAAAGTGGGGATTTAGCAACGACCCATTACTATGGGCTCGATACGAGGTACAATATTGAAATACATGAGTAACGCTTCGCGAAACGATCACGTCTGACTGATTGATACTAGGTAGCTACAAGAGACGCTCAAGTACGGTCTTAATAACAAAAATCCTGTTGTTTTGCAGACTTTTTCCTTAAAGTCCGTTTAAAATAGGTTCCTGAGGAAGACGAGATCACCAAGACGTTGAAGCCTATTACTAGGGTAAGAATAATACCATTGATGACGTGTGAATCGAGCGATCGTTTAAATTTGTTTTAGGAGAACAAAGACTTGGTGTGGAAGGTTATTAATGGCGTAGATCATGTATTAGTAACGGTTTACACTAACTTTTGGGGATACGACGGAAAGGACCACAATGAGGTTTGTTTTTTTGGTTTTTTTGAGAAAGTTATAGTTTTGCGATTTCCCGTCTCTAATGTGTATTAGAAAATGAGCTTGCCTGTTGTACTATGGTGTACACCATATCCTTACCTCCATAGGGACTATATTCTTAAAAAGAGGTACTTTAAAGCTCTGAAAACATCTGTCAACTTTTTTTCTTTTCGATCTCGACCAAAAAAAAGTACTGGCACGTTTCTGTTTTTCTGTTTATTTTCTGTTTACATAAATCTCCAAAACTTGTTTTCTATCACTCATAGATTAAACCAAGATGAAAAAAAACAAAAAAAGAGAGATCTACATCAATCAGTTTTGTTATTCTTGTATTTTTGTTAAAACACACTGCTAGCGATCCACCGAACCCTCAGGCTAAGACTGATGAAGAAAAAATGCATTTACGTATTATTCAAGGACTAGGACTGGTAAGAAACAATACTGAGCCACGTTTTTCTTTGAACACGTGGTTGCCAAAGTCAATATTTGAAATTCAAGCGCTATTCTTGCTAAGCGCTGTTCTTTCTTTTAGCCACCTGATAGTTACAACCCTTATTTTGTTGAATTGTGGGTAAACCCTGCTGATATGTTACGCCCTTCTGTGGATAATGAGATTACTGGTAAGTTATAAATAGAGTCTTTTCGAGAGATACTAATAACGTGGTTATAGATACTTCTGCTGGTGTTGCTGACATTAACAAAGAATCCGCTGAGGTAAAGTCTCATAGTTCTGGATTTCAAAAATGGTATACCAACATGAAGAGCACCGCATACGATAGACAAGATGTCGATTGGCCTTGGACCAGATTGGGTACGCGTCCTTCTTATGTTAGAATATAATTAGTCAGAAAAGTTTGATGTTTTGTATTTATTGGGTTTTTTAAAGGCTATACTTTCGACTGGCATCGTAAAAACCCAAGTGTTGATGCTGATATCGCTAAATTGTACGTTAATTTTAAAAAGAAGTTGGAGGGTATAGACGAACGAATTTATCAACCCTTTTTCTTAGTGTTTTTCTTTTTTTTTTGGCAAATTATTGTTTTCTAGTATTATCACGTGGTAGTCTAATTTTTTAAACAATAGTTTGGGTAAATCAGGAGTATCTCTGGATGAAAGCGAAAAAGCAGTCCGTGAATGGATCATAGACGTTGTAGGTAGATTAACTAAATTCGAAACAGAAATCGATACTTTCAAAGGAGATGCTAAAAAAGTTGGTAAGAAATTTATTCACTATTGATTTTTGGAGTAACACGTGATAATATCTTTGAATTAATTCATTCATCTAGAGTCTATGGTCGAAAATGAGCTTAAAAAGCTATCCACTGGCGAAGATCTCACAAAGCAACTTGCTGATGGTGTCATCTTACTTTGGGCTTTGCGTTTCGCTTTTCCTTTGAAAGAGCCTGAAGGTTTTGACTCTGGTATCGAGCGTGATATGTCCCTATCAGGCCCAAAAGCTCTTAAAGAGTTCTTTGACTATTGCAAGAGCAAGGCCATCCCTGAAGCGTACCTTTGTGATCCTAGTAACCTCGAAAAGGATAAACTCATCGCAACTCTTCTTTTTATCATTGACTTGACAGAAATGCAAGAAATTGGATTAAGCGAGTACATCATTACCGGTGCTGCAAGGAAGACTGAGGAGACCTTATCTCCTATCGTGTACGTTTATAATTGCACTCTCAGATACGATCAAGTACAAGCATACGGTGACAGAAGTAAGACTTTTTTTGAAAAATTTTTTTTGCTCTTTCAAGAAAAAATGTGTTTGTTAAGTCTGTGATCCTGACTTCTTTACTAGTGCGATTCGAGGCCAAATCTTACACTGAGAAACCTGTTATCAAAGCTGGACAAGACTTCTATTTTACATACGACAGGTAACTGTTTCTCTGAAAGGAGAGCCCTTAAGTTTTGGGTTCATTTGCTAATTTTTTGTAAACAGGGAAAATCGTCTTCCTCAGTTTGAAGAGAAAGGAGAATTCAATACTGCTAAAATAACGACACACGTGATTTTCCATGTTAATGGAAAGCCAACTGAGCCTTCTCAAGTTGTTATTTTGGATCACAATGAAGCAAACGACCTACCACCAGAACTGAGATCAAAACCTATTGCTGTGCCTTCTGGTTGTACACAAATAGAGGCAAGCCGAGTTAACACATTTGTTTTGACTTCTTTTTTTGTGCGGCCCTATTAACTGTTCCTCGTAGATGTGGTTTGAAAACAAGCTACCATCAGGTGCTACGCATGTTGATGATAACAAAGGAGCACACTATAAATTCTCGGTTGCTTGAACAAACGATTTTGTGGCAGTTAGTTGGTGAGAAGCTAATTTAACTATCATGTGACGAAATAAACTACATGTTTACAAAGAAACGTTTTGTCTTTGTTTTTTTTTTCTTGGACCTGTAGTCTCGGTACATACAAAGACACCAAGTTTTTGTACCAGCTTCATGGCTTACATGTATGTTGATCTTGAACCGAAAGATGCCTTCCGAAAGCAATTCTAAGTAGGGACTGGGAAAGTAGTTGATCTAACCATTTCATCTAATAGCCTAATACGAGCTAAAAATAGCAACCAGAGGTGTAAAACGCAGTGTTAATAACTACCTCTCTAACAACCTAAGTGAGAATAAAGTAGGGTATCTACTGTTTATTGAAAAGTACAATTAACTTTCAGTAGAAGTGACTTTTAGTGTGTTTTTACGTAATGAGTATGGTACAATTGCATGTCTCAACTTTGTAACAAAGAAGATGGCAATAAGACCAATGACCACCTATCACCAAGTCAAACTTGCTACTGCTAAAAACAAATAACATACCAATAAAAGAACACCAAAGGTAATACCAAGCACCATACCAACGTTCACTGTTTCTGGTCTGTTGCCACAAGTGTCAGGTATTGATACAATTACAAATATCCTAAAATCAAAATCAGGGTCATTTAGATGACTCAAAAGTAGACATACGATGAAAAAGTTCTATCAAGCACTGCATTTAAACACACCTTTTCTGGAGGTGGAACAAGTGTAACATTACCACTTATTGTGCCATTGTTACTTCTCATTACTTCAATTCTTGTGTCATCAATTATTGTATCATTAAAACCAGTGAAATCAATGATGAATGTTGTGTTTGGTGGTATCACAATAGATCCTACACTTGATGAGATCAAGGATGACTCAATAACATAAAATATCAAAAATTGCGTTACCTTCAACTTCAAGAAAGCCTCCTGGAGTAATTGTAGCTGTTCCTGAGTGGATCAAGTCTCCATCTATTATCAAAGGATTAGATAGCGTAATTTCATTTGGCAGAGTTCCAGTTGTAGGTGTGGCTGTTGGAGGGACTGTTGGCTCAACTGTTGGAGTTACTAGAAAGTACAATGTTAGAAAAATAAGCTCCTTGTTCGGTTGCTGCTCTTTGTAAACGTCTTACCACAATACTCCTCGTTGATGCATGTGACTATCAAGTACTGTTAGACAATGCCTTTGAGTATGAATACTGGTACCAGTTGTATTGCACTCTGCCTTTTCCGCATGCGAAATTTGTTGTAAGCCGGTCACAAGAAAAAGTTGTATTTGGGTCTAATTGGAGTAAACTATTAGTTGAATTTGTGGTCTCGATTTTACCATTATTATCATTAACAAATCTTGTATTTCTACACAAAGGTAAGCACTTCACAGTTAATAGAATATTCTTGACCTTATTGTAATGTTACTTTCAAACCCATCAAAAGAAGGAGAAGTTAGAATTGCTGAAGAATTTGTTCTTCTAAACGAGTATTGTAAATGGCAAGATACTTCACAATAGAACAAACAAGAGAACGTACATGCAAGTATTATTCTCAAACACACAAGAATCTATGAGCAACCTAGTAGAGTATACACCCACATACTCTATTCCAAATTGTGGTTAGTACTCATAACTACATGTAACATAGTACCCCTACATGTGCCGTCAGATGGTATGCTCACTTTATTTCTCACAAAACTAGAGTTTGATATTTCTGCTTCATCTGACTGTACTATGTCTAAAAATGGAGTCTCAAAAATAGTATTGTCCTCAACCAAACAAGAATCAATTACAACCTAAGCAGAAATGAGATCGTAAAAATAACATGGTCGTGTACTCTTGTGCTAGCAATTAAGTAAATCAAAGAGCTAGAGGTAGCTGAGGGGATTGTTCCGTTATAAGAATTCTGTGAAAAAACGCAATCTTGCAAATAAACTGTTTCTGCATTTCGAATATCCAGTACATCAAAAAAAGAAACAAAAACAATATCTGTAAATGTCACATTTTTAAGAGTCACCACACTACTATACAGTTGTAAGCGACCATATCATATAATAGTGTACCTGTCTATAACCTCTAGGCCCGCATTATATCCAGTAACTGTGATATTTCTGAGTTAGATTAGCATTGCTTTTAGGTTTGCTTAAACTCAAGTACGTAATGGTAAAATTTGCAAAATCGTAAAGTATGACTTGACAATCTCGAATTGTAAATCCCGACATCGAGATACTGATATTATTGTAATGTGAGAGTAACCACTCCGTTTTGTTGCAAGAGACATTCACATTAAACAATCCTAAACGCACTTAGTTACAACTGACTGAAAACCAACTTACCATAAATGTCAACGCTTTTTCTAAGTGTCACAAAGTTACCAAAAACCAAGTTTGTTGAATTGAGAATAAGCTCTGTAGGTTCTTCTCGCAGATAACAATTAATATCATTGCCACAAATGTGTTCACTTGAAGTTATCACTAAATTGTAAAATTATGTAATTAAATTATAAAGCGCTTGCACTATTCTTACGTGTGTTACCATGACTCACAGCGAAAAACGTGATAACTAATACAGCGTAGAAACAAAGCGAATCCATTTTCTAAACAAACTAGATACTCCCCGTAACTAGAACTATAATTAAACTATGCAATTTTTGAATTCGACGCACGTGATGGCTTGAGGAAGACAGTTTTAAAAAAATGTTTTCCGAATCTAGTGTGATCTGTTCTCATTGTTTGTTACAACCAATGACGACAACACCACTATCAATATAGTATATCAATATCAGATCCAAAGGTCCTCGTAAATCCTTTTAAAAGCGAAGTGAAGTTTTGCAGTATTTACACTAACAAAACTTGTACACTAACGTTAGATTTATTTTATCAGTGGCCTTGTACACGTTCAGGCCAAAATGAAAGGTGTACTTTGGATTTTTATCGGTCCAGCTGTCAAAAACCGATTCTCCTTAACACCTACATACAACATACCTTTAAGACGCTTATACAGTTTCTCTCAAGCTAAAAGAGCCATAAAACAATGCACTCAAAATGATCAAACAGCGTTGATGATGTATGATTTTTCAGTGGCCTATCTTTGTACAAGTTTTATATGTGCTTTACAATACATTTAAAGTATTTTAACATTGTATTTTTCATTTGCGTTGCTTTTCTTGAAAAACCGATTCTAAACCGTTAACACCTGACATACCAGTATTGTAAATTTTAGTATTCAGTGTTTTCAGGCAAGTGCGGCTGTACTATCTATTTGACTAGTCCTGCTACTGGCTTAAGATATTGTACTAGCCTCTGTATATGTCAGTGTGCTTTTCACAAGTACCATACCAGCCTAAAAGCAAATTAATGAAGAAAAAAAAAAAACCACAATACCAATGCTTAGCTACTGGCCTTTTCATGGTTAACGTCAATCTGTATTCTTTAGATTTCAAGCTGGTTCAGACAAGGGTGTTAAGCACTTAGTTGGTGCTTCAAGAGCGTTGCACCATCATGGAGCTGCGCCAGATAGCGGCAAGATCGTTCATAGCTTCATCGTTCAGACTAAGTACGATTCCACAGAAAACGAGTAAATAACAAACAAGCAAACAAAATAACCACCCTGTTTGCTTTACTGCACTTTTCACTACCTGTTACTATGCGAACCATCATGATTTTTCTGTAACACCCAAACGGCACGTGGTGATTACAATAATTTCGAAGAACCAGACAATCTATCACCACGACTGAACCACCTTAAATTATTGTATTCAAGGGCAGATAGACTGTAATATCGGTAGACCTCTTTTAGGCGGTCCTTGTAATTCTTCCCTGTGTAAATAATTACATTAACATTCGTTCCTAAACATCAATTACACGGTACCCAACGAAACAACATACACGGAGTTAACAATGTCAAAACAACGCCTAGTAACCATAAATCAAAGGTACATTCAATAAAATTGTCTATTTTGTTGTTCTAATATCAAAAAAGAAGAGAACCAAGCATTCTAGAACTCCCTACAGAGATATTAGCTCTAATTTTGAAGCAAACAACAAAAGCAAGATTTGCGGCTTGTCAAACTTGTCATCATTTTGCATCAATCATTCACGACATCATCGGATACGAAAGTGTTGTTATTTCGACCATCGCACAAGCAAAAGCACTCTTAAAACATTCCAGCACTCTTAAGCAAACAAAGATCACAATTGTTAGTTACTCCTCTGATATTGTCAAAGAATTTGCTGGTGTTCATACGATAAACCTTTTTGACTGTGAAGTCACAGATGACAGTATTAGAGTACTATCCGGTGTTCACAATATCACCCTTTCTGGGCATGATTGTATTACAGACAAGGGTTTAAAGGCACTTTCAGGAGTTCATACAATTGCTCTTAGCTGTTGCTACAGTATTACAGATGAAGGAATCAAGGCACTTGCTGGTGTTCATACAATAGACCTGTTTGAATGTAATGTTACAGATGATGGTATTAAAGCACTGGCAGGAGTTCATACTATTGATCTTGGATGCTGTAAAGGTATAACAGATGAAGGCATAAAGGCACTTGCTGGTGTTCATACTATCCATCTTCCAGAAAACATCACAGATGATGGTATCAAAGTGCTATCAGGTGTTCATACAATAACTCTTTGTGGTTGCTACATTACAGACAAAGGCATCCAATCACTTTCAGATGTTCATACCATCAACCTTGACGTTTGTAGCAATATTACAGATGTAGGAATAGCAGCACTTTCCGGTGTTCACACAATCAGCATTGAGACTTGTATCAATATCACAGACAAAGGAATATCAGCGCTTTCCAGCATTCATACAATCAAACTCAGTGACTGTAGTAACATTACAGACGTAGGGCTCAAAGCACTTTCTGGAGTTCATACTATTACTCTTGATGCTTGTTATAGAATTACAGATGAAGGCGTCAAAGCACTTTCAGGTGTTCACAACATTGCTATAGAATGGTGTAGAGGCATTACAGATGAAGGACTCAAAGCACTTTCAGGTGTCCATACCATAACTCTTTCCCACTGTACTTGTATTACAGATGAAGGTGTCAAAGCGCTTTCAAGTGTACATGCTATTCATGTTAGGCGGTGTGTAGGTGTTACATATGAAGCTGTTAACAAGTTGGGTACTCATACAACATATGAATGAATATTAGTTTATCACTAATCAATGTGGCTACATTTAGACTGTTTTCGTGTTTACACTACTTTTGCAAATCGGTCATTAAACAATCAAGCAAGGGTGGCAACACTGTGAAAAACCCAGGCAACAACCATTGTCTCGGAAAACTTATTCATGCAAGGGCTGTATAAAGTGGACAAATCCCTTCTGACAAGCTGCTGTTTTTTGATATTGACTGAGATACCTGTAGAGGCTATCGTTCACGTTCTACCATCTATGCATTCTCTTGTCCATAAACAGAACCAAATGTTTCTAGATTATTGTTGTACCATAAATCCTTAAAAGTAAACTTTGTTGATTTTAATGAGAGTTTTGGAATTATCCGTCGTGCACCAAACTGACTTACACAAAAAAAAAAAAAATTACTATGAGTTCTATTTAAAGGGATATTACGTCATATAGGTTACTTAGTTTATTCAGGGACTTCAAGTGAGCTCTTACAAGTTTAAGTTACAATTTTGATTTACTGGTGAGATTCGCTCCTGATAGCCTATGTGATGTAAACCGATTCTTACTTTCAAGTGACATTGTTCGTGAAGGAACAAAACTAACTGCCTGAACAATTGATAATGCATTGAACAAACAAAACACTAGCACCCAGAATACTAGTTTCCCTAGAGGATCATCTGTGACCACTGGCCAGGCTAACCATAGCACTGCGCCTGCTCCAATTAATGTCATAATGATTAACGTTGCTGTAACACGTGTGAACAGTCTTGAGATCATAGAATTTGCTTCTCCTAATGTTGACATAGCTCGAAGTCTTTTGAAGAGTTTATATGAGATAATGAAAAGGTACACCATTGTAGCGGTGTTGATTATAGCATAGAATCCAGCGTTAATAATGTTGTAAACAAAATTGTTTGTCTTTCCAAACACTGCAAATTTTACTGCAGCAGAGCCAGTCACCCAAAAAACTATAAATCCACCAAGAACATAAAATAGTATTGCAAACTTACGAAGGTATGGTGTTGCTTCCAAGCTCAATGAAACCATTGATTCATGCCAATAAAGTACAATAAGTAGGTTGGATACTACAGCAAAGCTAGCATGATACACACGGAAGATTTCAGCATACCTACATAACAATCAGTCTTACCAACAAAAAACTTAAAAGTGTTACCATCCAGGTACGATGAATAAATAGCCGAAAGGATCAGGAATACACCAAAACAGTCGTAAGATATTGCTAAGTATCTCTACACTCAGGGCTACTTTAGGGATTGATACACGGTATCCATCGATGATAATGAAATGAGCAAACCTACCGACAGCACATTAGCGCTTGACTTTAAAAATGTTGTGCCTCGTGACTACTACAGCCAACGTAGCTAAAGTCGTTACTACTAAAAACACGTGTGCAGCTAAAACGAAGTAAGAGTCACCATTGGGAGTTGGATTCAATAGTACCAATAGCCCAAGGACTTGAATAAAGATTGTACCACTCATTTTCTCCATACTTAAAAGTCACTGTCGTATTTTCTTTTATCGTGTCAAACCCTCTTTGTCCAAATATAGGAACTCCTAATCCTTTTAAAGAATCTAACAAACTGTTAACACATGATTCGTAGTATTGGTGAAACAAAGGAAAAGAGCTTGCACAGCACAAGTTCTCGGTTTTGTTTCGGTCACTGGAAATACAATTGTTATCGATAACTCTACCTAAGCTATACCGAAAACGAGCGATAAGAGATTTTAATCTAGCTACCAAAAAGGCCAAAATCACTTTTTTTAGGCTTTCGAGAAATTCCTTTTTTTTTTTTTCGTGATTTTTTCGGAAAATCGGGTTTTAGTACCTACCTCCATACATTTTTATGTAGTTTGCATTGCCTAGACGAATATCGCTTGTTGTATCATACATTTCTACAATCCCAACAATACCTTGTGATACCCAGCGCCTGTATGATCGTCTTCCTTCCGGAAAAACAGCCAAAATAGCTTTTCCTACCAACAGGTTATAAAGTAGTTTTTAGGCAACTGTTTTTACCTGTTAGATTAACGTTATCACGTGGAATAATAATTGAAGCGTTAAAATCATCAAATGCTATTTTAGATCCATATCCAAAGAAATACGGTACTGCCTTGTATGTTTTTGAAGTGCCTTTAAGATTATAAGTCCATCATACTCAGATTTGTATTTAGAATGTTCATTACCATTAACAGACAAGATTAACTCAGCGTTAAGTACCACTGAAGTAACAACAACAATAAGTAATAACTGTTGAAGCATCTTTGATGCAAACAGACGAGGTTTGAATTGAATACGTTTGAAAATACTCCTTCATTGTTCGCTACGGATACAATCAGTTCTGGTGATGCTCAAGCAAGTCATCTGAAGCTACGGGTTCAGACTTTAATGTACTCCGGCGTTGGTCCGGCGGAGTATCAAGTATAAAAAGATCGGTACTTTTTTATGGCCTAAAACTGTTCATTACTTGACACGTGTTCAGCAAACCAGGTCCCATCTAGATTTTTTATAAACGTTTGCTGGGGATTCTATAGGATCCAGATTGTTTCCAGCTTGTTGTATGATGTACCGCACCCAGCAACTCGTCCACAGAAAAATGTCCTGTTTTTCATTTCTACCTTTGAAGTATCCACTGTTGTGTTTAACCAATACGGTTCTGAGACAGGTACCGAGTGGCTTATTAAGTATATTTTCCAGGCAACAAGTTGCATTTTAACTACCAACATAAATGCAACAATAACAAGATACAGAACTATACTGGAAACTAATAGCCACGTGCGACATTTTTTGTCTTCAGAAACCTAATACAACAAGTTGTACCATGATAAACCAGTAAGGAGAACAATGACGCGATGCTTGAATGGCCGACCGACGGTCCACCTGTAACGTGAAACACGTGGTATTGCAATTTTTCCCAAAACTTACTTTCGATTTTCCAAACAACTACACTACTTCTAACCCCAATATAATGCTTGCACGCTCGCAGTTGTACCAGATAATACATTTCTACCGCGTAATAAGCCATAACGAAAACTAATTTTGAAAACGGCCATTTAACCCCAAACCCGTAGTAGCACCCCTCTACGTTATTGCCGAGACCTGAATGCTTGCTTCTACTAGACGAGCGCTACGTAAACGTGAGAGTCAGGACCATCAAATTAACACTACACCAACTAGTACAGGTATTTAACTGTCAATTCGTATTTGCGCAGACGTTTGTCAAAAAAAAGTCAACAATTTCGGCACACTAATTATCCTTTATTATGCCATAGGAACTATTTAGAAAGCGCCCCTGGCTACCTTTTTTTTTTTTGTTCACAATATCTTTTTCTGTGGTTTCGTATACAGCGAGTATAGCCAGAATACCAAAATATCCATAGCCAGAAAAACGTACCGCACGTGACTTAGTTATAAACCTGAATTGTAGTTAAAGGTCACTGTCGTTTGGCGTGATATTCGTTTTACAACGTCAAAAACGTTGTCTTCTGAATGCAGTTTTTATTTCCCCTTTTATTTCGGCACAGCACGTCCGTGTCAATACAGCAAAGAACTAGCGTTGTAAAATCACATATCTTTTTTTGGGCAAACTTGCGATGTGGCTAGCGATTATCTACTAGTTGTCGCATTCCAACTTTTGAGGGGTCTAATGGTGCTGCTAATATTTGTTTTGATACAGCGTATCAGTATGATGTGAAATATGACACGAGCGTGCACCAAAACATTTCCATTCTAAAATACTTCACGTTGGCACGTGCCTGCATGTCCTTTTTGTTTTTATTCGCAAATTTGAATGAATGCTGCTGCGCTAACATAACTAGCGGCATCACATGCGGAGATACAATACCAAAAAACCATTCTCCTACTACAAAGTAGAGGTACAGCAAACAACCAGCGAAGTTATTTCGTCCAGATGCGCATTATCAGTGGTACTTTCGACTTTGTAGTATGATTGTGAACTGAGCTCTTTGTACGTACATATCGCTATCTAACGTTCTTGTCTACATGTATAAGGCGCCGTTTCAAAAAAAGGGAACGAGTTGGTAGAATTTCCCAGGGTGCCCTGGAAAGGTTCACACTTGATACTAATAAAGTTGGTCATTTACTATTATCTGACCCGGCGATAACCATGCTTCGCGTTCAGCAGTGCCTACTATGCATTGCGTTCTTAGCATATGCTGTATCAGCTTCTTCCAACCCTAGTCTCTTGCGTATCCATGCTAAAGATTTCATTCTTGGAACTCATAGCAACAAACGTTCAGTAGAAGAAGGGTACGTATTTCAGTCTTCCTTGGGCGTAGCTCTCCTTTTGTGGTAAACTCTGGCGTACCAATTTCTAATTTAAATTAGTATTGTCTTCAACGTGTATGGTGTTCGTCACCACGATGAAAATGAGCCAGATATACAGTTTGTTTTGACGAAACATATGTCAAATCCCCGCGGTATTGTGAATCTTAGTTTTCGCTCAGCTTACTCGTTTCTAGTTTACGTTGACGGAAAAGAAGCCACTGATCTCGGTCCTCCTGCTACGGTGTATACAGGCCACGTTTCGAATGACCAAACAAGTATAGTGGTATGGTTTTTTTTGGATAAAATTTGCCACTTCATTTAACAATTGCTTTTCATGTATTAATGTTTTTTGCCAGGTGGTCACTGTTGACGCTGGAACCCTTTTTAAGGGCATGGTGCATTGGTCTAACGGAGAACATCACCATGTTCAATTTACAGATACTCTTGAATTGAGAGAGCTACAAGGAAATGTTCACGATGAAGTCGTTGACCACTCTTGCACTACCGATCATCATTCTGATATCCCTGTACCTGATTTGACTCGTTTTCATCCTATTGGAAAGCGTGCTGTAGAGAGGAACGGGTTGTCAAGAACCAACGGAAAGAGATATTCCCTGACAGGCGCATTTGAATCTGATAGTAGATTCAGAAACCAATTTAGAAGCAACAATGAAGCACGTAATTACCTGAGTACCATTATTGGTGTGGTACGTGAGAAACAATTAACAACATGTTGAGTTTTTTCACCTCTTATTTTAATATCATAAAACGCGCACGTGTCGGAAGGTTTCTTTTTTAATTTCTATTTTTAGGTATCTGCTATGTATAACCGAGATTTCTTTACAAAAATTAATGTTGTTCGACTTGGTATAAATTCTTTTGGCGCAGGAAGTGCTTCGGCTATGAAAGGATATATGGAACGTACCTTCCCAAATTTCAGGTTCAATTTTGGAGTTGCACTCAGAGGTGGAAGAGCGGGTGGATATGCTCAAAGCGTTGGTAAGCATTCTCTACTTGAAAATGAGACTTCTTATTTGATTAGGTGGCCTATGTTCTCAATTCAAGTACTGCGAAGCTGGTATTTCTGGTACTTACGGTACAAACGAGTTTGACGCGATTCATGATCCATACATTATCGCACACGAAGTATGATATTTTTGTATATTGAATATGTAGTTTTTATGCTGTTTATTCTAATACCTGCCAGATTGGTCATTTGTTAGGAGCTCAGCATACTCATAACGCTGGACAGTTTTCTCCTGTCATAGATAATTGCGGAAACTACGGTCCTGTACCTCAAGATAGAGGTGCGTCTAATCATGTGAGTACATCTAGGTGAACGTTTATTTCTAGGTGTTTGTATGAGTTACTGTGTACTTGGCGCAGGACCTCTCAACAGGCCACCTTGTTGGTCCTACTGCCAACTTGCATTAGTTATGGGAGCAGTAGGAAAACATGGCTTCCGGTATGTTGTTGTTTGTTTAATCGTTGTGTCCTAAATACAACATAGGAGTGAACGTGTAAATCAAGTTATTCGAGCGCATATTGAAGATTCCGAGTCTTGTACTAACTTGGCGTTTACAGCTGGTGCAGTAAGTTGTCGATACTTCTGTTTAAGTGTTAACACAACACCATTCTAGGAATCTCCTCCGACTCCGCCTCCAACCGTCGCTCCAACTGAAGCACCTACCGCAAATTCAACAGGAATGCCTCCTACTGATGCACCTACCCCAGTACGAATTGTTTAGCTAATAGCATGTCAATTGACAGAATCTTTAGGTGCCTCCACATGTTCTTTTTGATCAACGCCAAACTTGCTTGAACAATAGCTTCCCTGCACAATACTTTGTTGACTTTAATGGTGGTGGCGACGCCGCTGATGATTTTGTAGTTCCAAATGGTACGTCGCCAAATCACGTGACATACAATAACTAACTGAGAGTAGATATTAAATGGAGAATCAAAATTGTTACAATCGAAGGTCGCTTTGAGCCTCAAGACTCAAATGTTGATATTGATAGTGCCTCTGTGCTTATATACAAAGACAACGGAGGTACAGAACAGAAAAAACTCCCTTAGCATACCCTAATATTAGCTGACATTTCAACTTTCAGGTAAACCTGGAACAGTAGTTTGTAAAGAAGAGAATGCACAAATTCTTTCCCCTGATACTGATGATGTAATGTCTCTTTTCTTGCCTGAAGATGATTGTGTTCTAAACCCAGGCACGTGATACTTCAACAAATGAAACCCACTGAAAAAAAAACAGTTTTTTCTATTGGTTCTTATACTATTTTTAGGACGCTATTGGGTTCATGTTCTTCCTTTTGTAGCGTATGGAAACGAAGGTAACCAATTCTTTTGGAGAGAGAGCTCTACTTCAAATGGATTCAACTTCCAATGGCAAGACACTCAAAACATATTTTTGGAAAAGAAAAATACTTGCAATTCATGGACAGATGGAGACAACTGCTACGACGCACCTGGAGCTGATTTATGCTTTTCTCTCTTTGGTAAACATATCACCCCGTTCCTTTATTTTTCTTATGTTTTGTTTCAGGCGTAACCTCCGAAGATACGGCATTAAGAGGTCAAAATTCTCCTGCAGTGTCTCTTGGTACAAATACTAGTTTTTAGATACTGTAAACTTACTTCATCTTTGTAGCTAACCTTGGTCTTGTGTTCTTCTTTGGGTTGCTACTTGCGTTCTTCTAAAAAAGAAAGCTTATAATCCAGCAGTCTTTATAGCCTTATAGTACAAAAAACCCCTTTTGTAGCGTCAGAAATAAACCGTAATTAGCTGTTTTGTTAGTCATTAGTTTATCTACCCTTGTTCGCAATGCAAACTTTATTGTTTTTACATGTTGTACACATTTTCCTCGATTGCGAAAAGGGCAGTAAAGTGCCGTGGTACCATTTTGTCATAGGCATGTGTTTACAGCTATTAAAATAGCGTTACTGTCATAAAACGTCACGGGTCGTTTCATCTGTAGAGTAATCAATTCAATAAAGTTATGCTTCCAGCAAAAGTGGTATACATCAAAGAAGTGATAACCAAAGAAGATCACCACGACAAGAAAAGATAGAACAGAACAAAACTCTTGAAACAGTAGTATCATTAGCAACAAAACACCTCTTGGCTTATTCAACAGCATTTGTTTACTTAGTGACAACGTCAATCGACTTCTATGGGAGTCAGATTGAGTACATATTTGTTTGTATCTTTTTTTTTAAAGTGAACTCCATGTGATTGTTATTTGTTAACTGCCTAAAATTCTAGAAGTGTCTGGTGACACGAATGCTTGGCTTTGCCTCGAACGCTGGTATTTGTACTAACACACGGGTAATTGTACTATAACAAGTGGCATATGGGTCGTCCATTATACCAACGTGTAATTACAAAAAAATACGAAAAGAGAAAAGTCAACAAGTTTAGTTTCAGTTTTTTTTTCAACGGTTTAGCATTGCGCACCTAAAAAGATGCATATTTTGCTCTCGCTGTGTTTACTGGCTTGGCTAGGTACCATTACTGCGGCTCCACCTAACATTGTTTTCATGTACGTACTACAAAAATGACACGTGATATGAACTTTCTGAAGTTAATTTGATAGGCTCACTGATGATTTGGGATTTAACGCTCCAGGGTACGTTAACGTTTTGCGCTTTTTGTAAACGCTGTAAACTAAAACTATTACAGATATAGAAATCCAGATCTAATAACACCAACGCTCGACAGTTTGGCAGCAGATGGTACGTTTCACACGTGATTTGGGTCAACAAAAATTTTGTATTTGAAAAGTAGTTCCACTTTTCCCACGACTTTTGTTTTACCACTTCGTCAACACTAAATATCATTTGACGTTCTCCAGGTCTTAAATTGGATTTTCATTATACGTACAAGTTCTGTTCACCCACACGTGGATCGTTCTTGACGGGAAGGCTTCCTTACCATCTTGCTGGAACACGCACCAATTTTATACCTTGGGACTTACCTGATGGTACGAATACACTATTAATGTCTGCCTTTAACCCTCTAGGTATCAATTTGGCGTATACGATGTTACCTAAGAAGCTTAAGAAAGCTGGTTACACGTCACATCACGTTGGAAAATGGCATCAAGTACGACTAGTCATTTGGATATTGTTTGATTAACAATTTTATGTATAGGGCTTTTACACTCCAGATTATACACCAATGGGAAGAGGGTTTGACACATCATTTGGATTTTATGAGGGAGGTGAAGATCACTTTACTCAGGTATGCGCACAAGGTGGAGTTAAATTTGATTGGTTTTTTTCAAGGAAACAGTGAGAGTGCATAACGAATGCCAAGCTCTTGATCTATCGCAAAACGATGCTCCTGCATATGGTAAAAATGGCACCTACAATGGATATGCTTTTACACAGGTACTAAAGAGTAAACTTGATAACACTGTTTCTCACAATCAACCCCAAAGCACGCAGTGGATTTGATTAAAAATCATGATAAAAATTCAGGTCCAATGTTTTTGTACTTTGCGTTACACAATACACATGCTCCTACAGAGGTTTGTATTCAAAATATACATTCTTTAGGATGTTGCTAAGTAGTTAACCAAGGCACCAGAGCGATTTACGAACATGTATCATTTTGAGCAAAAGCTGAGGAATGTGTTTAACGGAATGATTTCTGTTGTTGATGAATCAACTAAGAATGTTACACAAGTTCGTTTGGTTTTTTTTTTTTTTGTTGAAATACTTTTTTGGTGGTTACAGTGTTTAGGCGTTGAAAGAGAGTGGTATGTGGGAAAATACTTTGTTCATTTGGACAACAGATAATGGATCACCTGTTCCAATCGCTGGATCTAACAAACCATTACGAGGTACACACAAAAAGTTGCAAACAAACAGCATGCTAATTGTTTCACAGGCTCAAAAGGAACGAACTTTGAAGGTCCGCTGATTCTTTCCTAGTATCTTAACCGTTTCTATCACGTTTAATAGGTGGTACTCGTGTCCCTGCATTCGTTAACGGAGGGATTTTACCAGCAAAGATGCGTACCAAACATGTTAACGGTAAGCGATACTGGTTTTTTGTCAAGCAAGTTTCTTGAAGAAGTGTCTGTTAACACGTGTTAACACATCTTGTAATAATAAGTTTTTAGGCACAATACATATTGCTGACTGGTATGCTACTTTTTGTGAGCTAGCAGATATCGATCCTGCAGATCCAGGTATGATTGAAATACACCAACAAAAAAAAATGGCAAACTGTTGAAGCTAAAAACAAAAATTAGGTACACCTACACCTGTTGAGAGTATAAGTATGTGGAAATACCTGAGGTGCTTGAAACTACTACAGTGTATTTAGTCTAATGTTTTTTCCTCCAAGTGGACAATCAGATGAGTCACCTCGAAAGAAATTTGTTTACGACCACCGAATGTATACCTCACCATACACTGGTATCAATAACTTTATTTTTTGGAAACCCAACTTAAATACAACCATAGGAGCTATCAGGAATGGTGACTATAAGCTTATTGTAGGCTCAGAGCCAGGTGCTTCATGGTACGTTAACTTGTAACAAGGTTAAGTTCGTCTTTCTTTTTTTTTTCTTGGTTTTCTCGCCTTTCCTCCTTAAAAACTACTAAGTCAACTGCCATATAGGTTTGGTCAATTCTCTCCAAACACTACATACCATAAAGATATGTACGAAGTTAAGGCGTGCTCTGTTGATAAGCCTTGCTTATTCAATATTGCAAATGATCCAACTGAACACTTTGATATTGCGGACCAAATGCCTGAAAAAGTATCTGAGATGATGAAAGAATTCACTGCTCTTGAAAAAGAATATCACCCACCTAAATTGTACGACTTAACAAACACGTGATCTTTTGTATTTGTTGAGTTCTTATTTTTTTCTAAATAGGAATCCACCACGTGATACGAAAGGATACTGTGATGCTGTAATAACATACCATGATTTTACACAACCATGGCAGAAAGGGAAGTAAACATAGGTATTAACGACTTAGTACCAAGAGGTTTCATAGAAGAATAAAATGTTATTCACAATAGTTGTACTTTCGTCAATACTCTCTCAGGCTATCTGTTACAAGAATGAAATGGACTGGCGTTGAATGAGTACTTTAAGCGTTGTGCCATTCAGCAACTTATTTCGAAGTTCTGTCAGCTCAAACTGGTGGATGGAAGCCATCCAAGTGTACAATCCATTTTTCTTCTTCTTAGTGGCTATGTGCTTTAACAAGTTCACTTGTATGTCCCAAATCTGACCGTAATTTGGTTGAGTTATTTAGTTTGTTTTGGAACAGCATGACGCTCATGTTTGTAATTTAAAACTCAACAACACCAAGTACTCACTCTTTTATGTACCTTTATTTCTTTTAAATGTTGAGCTGTTACAAAACGCTGATACTCAGTTAAGTGAATAAACACTTGTGCTTAATAATAAAAATGTTTCAAGTACATCTGACGTTTGTATTTTCAGATAACACATATCAAGCAGTTTGGTAACAAACATGAGGCGTTTTATTGAACTTACAAATACAACTTAGTCTTTTTTTTTTTGCTGTTCCTTTGTTGTGCTAACCATCGTCACGAGTTGGTGTTGTTGTGATGAATCCACTGCCATTAAGCTTTGATGAGCTTGGTGGTATTGATTTCAATGTTAGCTCTGAACCTCGACTTGCTTTCTTATTATCAATAGAAGTTGTGCCTATCATATCAGATTGTCTAGATGATCCTCTACCAATGCTATCAAATATAGCCTTGCCAATAGGCTGTAATAAAAATAATAAGCTTATGTTCATACCAAAACTAGCAATAGATACGTACACGCCATGATTCAATATGTAGATTGAGTGCAAAGAAAAAAACGATTCGGTTTAAAATTGTTGTTATCCAAACAAATATTGCAACAACAAAAGGAATCGGTTTCTTTAACAAAATGTTAATATTGAATGATAATGCTAGGTAATACACGTACTATAAATGATTGACAGTCTTCCATGCCTCTTATCTCACAATCCAACGCTTTAAGTACACCCTGTCTCTGTGGTTCAACTTGACTTTTTGCTAAACAAAACATTTTAGAAAAAAACGTTTTGGTTTTTTTTTGGATTGGTAGAGCTACGTACTATGCCAAAATGATATTAAAAATGGTATTACAGATAGTGCATATGATGCAGATATGATAACTGTTCTATAAAATACAAGACGTTGACGCTTATTCCGGAAAACTTTGGCTTTTTTAGCTTGCTAACAAAAATAGGTGTTAACAATTTGAACTTTTAAAACAAAAGGACTATGTGTACCATTCCTATCAGGTAAGCTAGTGTGATTAACACGAAACATGCTATAACCCATACTACAAAATAAGGATAGAATCCTAAAGTTTCATAGAAAACAAAGTTGGCGTTCTCAAGATCAATTAAAATTGTTGGACTTAACAAAAAAAACAAGTTAGGATTCAACAGCAGTTGTAGTAGATTTTATACTTACCCTGGCGATAGGAGTGTAAACCCTAGCTTCCCTAGACATGCAGCAATTATAGGAAATATAAGTGGTATTCCAAGACTTGTTGCATGGACCAAAATCTTGTGTTTCAAAGTAGACAGAGGTCTCAATTTAACATAAACATAAATAAGAGCCAACCCCATCCAAACAATGTAAATATCGGACGCCAGAGTGGCCCACAGATGTATAAATGCTATCAAATACGTCAGTAAAGAAATAAGGTACTATAACAGTGAGATATACAAATACAAAAGTTATAATACGTGCCTACTATTGGGATGTAGACTGAGTTTTTCTGGCTATTTAGTTGAGTATTGGAGTGACAAGCATAGTTTCTATAGTCCCCGAAAAAAGTTGAAGCACATACTGGCAACAAGAATATAACTGTCACTAAACGTACAAGTAAATACTGGTAACTACCAGTTAATAAATCAAAAAAGGTATGAGCGATAACGTACGTATGAGGTAAACATATTTTAGATTGTACGGAAACATGAATATCTGATCCTTAGAAGTAATGATCCAAGATGCCAAGGCTATAATAGATAACACCATCATAAGCCATGAAAGAGCAAGGTAAACAATCCATAAACGCTGAACCCATGCCTCTGGGTATTGAAAATCTGGGCATTCAAATCTATTTGTAGAATCACGTGTTATTCACGTGTACATACTTATTTATGTTAATTGCTAATATGTATTCGTACTTGCATATTTTTCCGTCGTCTGATGGTATGAGAGGACGTGGGCAGTATTCAAGGTTCTCAGCGCTTATTGTAGCAACATTGGTGCAATTGACGAAAAGACCAAGCCCAAAAAAGTTTTCATATCCAGTCTCTGGGTATGCCTCAAGATTCAACACAGCGTCTCTGAACGAGCAATTAGGTACTATTAAGTCAATCTCTATCTAAAATATCGTTTAATAATCATCAGATGTGTTTGTAGTCATTTCTTGCACATGAAGCGAAAAATTAAGAAGAATTCTTCATGTCAGAAATATTACACTATTGCTAACGTACCAGTGCAGGTAAATCACTAGCACAAACATCCAAGAACTGTAGACAATCACTCTTACATACAGGAGTAGCTATTTCGAATGTGAATATAGAAGAGACCATTATAAACAAAAAAACAAGTAAAGTTGTGCATTGGTGGGTTTTTTTTCTGCTAAAAAGATTATCATTCTCGCATCAACCGTACCCACAGGTAATGCAAATGCACCAATAGATCTATTGTAACATGGTCTGAAAAAATCTTGACAGTAGAAAGACATTATAGCTCTTTTGCATTCAGGCTGCTTAACGATTGCGGTAGATCTACAATAAGATGAGGATCAATAAAACATGGTTTCTTGCGCCATAACCAAAAAAGGCGGAGTATTTGTCTCTTGTGTAACAATAATTGTTTCATCAAGTATGGTAGGCGAAAACGCGTTTTTTCGATGATAAATAGCGTCGTATCACGACGTAAAAAAAGAATGTCGTATATTGTCATCTAAAACGCCTTGCGTACGCTCTTACTGCTCCATTAGCATTTGTATATAGCTCTTGTGTCGTATTGAGTATGTTAAGGAAACCGTCACCATCCTTGATAAAATCTTCACATATCGATACAGAACCACCGTCATACACTGCACACACTTAACATAGTAAAGTCAGACACTTATTTTTTTATACTTTAATGCACACGCACCTTGTGCGCGTATTTGTACTGAAACACAAGCTAAAATAATACAGACAGTAAAGGCTGTATACATAAGAGCAAAGCCACCAGTGTGAGTCGTGTGATACAAAATTAGGCGTTAAGTCATCCCTTTTGCGGAAATCTACTTGTTTTTGAATTCCGCCATTAACAAGATTGTCTATGTGCATACGTAGAAATACCACCTCTAGACGCCAGTGCTATGTAATAAACAATTCGTAAAAAAAGAGACACAGTTCCGATTGCGTTATAACTAAGCCCTTAATCAAGGTTTACCCAGTCTATTTATAAATAGAGTTGGTACAACACAAAATAGAGGAATTAGAGGAAACAAAAAAATTGCTTTTTTTTTTAACTTCCTTTATTTTTCTTTTTTGAGGGTTACAACAAACGTCTTTTATTACAAAAAGACTATTTTAAAAAACACCTAAACCAAATAATAATAATTAAAAAAAAACGCGTAGCTGATACTTGTTACTTGGGTATCCCTCTACGCGTTTTTCTTCTTGCACACTTTTAGTGCTTAGGTGCATACACCTTGATTGGTTTAGATCCAGTATGTCTGCCTCTGTACTTTTTCCTCAAACGCTTGTAGATACAACCGAATACAGACAAGAGAGAAATACATCCTAATAAACAACGGTTGGTTGTATGCTTTAACTACTGTTAACGTACCGATAATAAGAATAATAAATACGACAACTAACAATAACCAAGCTCTGTTTGTTGGTGCAGTAGGTATTGCTGCTGTAGGAGCTTCTGTAGGCGTCATAGGTGCGACAGGTGGATCTGTCGGTGCGGCCGTAGGAGCAACTGTTGGTGACTCAGTTGTTGGTGGTTCTGTTGTAGGTGCAGGTGTAGGTCGTTGATCTGACAATAAGGGTAAGCGATAGAAGACATCTAAGGACTCAAAACCGACAAGAGCTATCTGAACGTACCAATAGTACAATTTACACCAAGAGTACATGCTGTACCCCGCGAGCATCCAGTAGTAGTTGCGTTGTAGCAAAAGGTTTGACTTCCATTGAATGCTACACAGAGTTAAACGAGTTACAAAAAAAAGTTCGAAAAAACAAATTTTGTTTATCATCATTCTAGTTACGTACATGCACATATTTGTTCACCAATGTCACATAGGACGCCATTAAAACACGATTGCGTAGTATTAAGGAAGCAGGTACCATTACCACCAACGCTTGCATCTAATTTGGGTGAGTTGATTACGTAACACTAAAAATCTATTTGTTTTTTCAAAAAAAAGTGTACCTATGCAGAGCGCCTCTGTAGGTGCACAAGCTAAAGATCCTCCGTTACAACTATTCAAAGTAGCATTATAACAGCCACCAGGAAACTCATCAGTGCCTAATAGAGGTCAGAAAGAAGATAAACGGCTTTAAAAAAGTGTACTTGGGCAAAAATCTTCTCCCACGTTACAAAACACTCCACTACCAAAACAAGTTTGTACAGATGGTTCGTAGCACTGTCCTAAGGTAGGGGAAGTAGGATCTCTGCAAAACTTCTCTGTGGTAGTGTTGCAAAGTGATCCAGTATCGCAAGATTGACTCTGGTGATCAAAACAACCACCAGTGAAATTAGCAGGCTCAGCAACATCAGCTAATAGGGCGTTAGGCAAACAATATGTTATTGTAACATAAACGTACGAGGGCAGTATGACGAGTTGACTCCCTCACAAATGACCGGATCTGCTACAGTTCCTACGAAATTACATGTCTGGGTGCTTGTTTGGTAACATATAGGATCTGCTCCATTACCATCTAAAAGGTTTTTTATTAATCATGATGCGCTATCGTTATTTTAGATGCACGTACTCTCACATATTGCAGAATCCAATCCAGCACAAATAGTTCCATCAAGACACAAGTGAGTGTTAGTATCATAGCATCCACCAGGCGCATTTGCAGCTAATAAAATATAACAAATAATCCAAAAAAAAACAAAAAAAAAGACGTACATGAAAAAGGGCAAAATTCGCTGGAAAGTCCGTCACATACAACACCATTCAAGCAACGAGCTTCGGCCGGTCGTAACACAAATTACCTCACCATGCACGCCCGCCTCGCAAAACTCGCTTGTGACACAAATTGAAAAATTGCTGTCACAACGAACAGCATCTGGCTCAAACTCGTAACAAAAGAACTCGCCAGCTGGGGCTGGATTGCCTGCAGTGGTTGTGCGAAACTACAAGTGGTTACAACAAAATAAAAGCAAACAACACGTACTGCAACATTCTCACAGCGAAGGGTTCGTTGCGTGACACTTAATAGGGCCAGGATCCAAAGGCCTTTACATGCAGTGTCACCAAAAATGTGCATGATGTTTGTGAGTAATAGCCCTGAAAAGAAAACAACCAAGAAGTAGAAGGATAGACAACACTCTTTAAGAAAGTGAGCAAACTAACCAAAAAAAAAAAGGGTGTTTACGGAAAAGCAAATGTATGCTTCTCATGGCAATAAATAGTACAGCAACGATGAACAACAAAAAAAAAGGGTACCTTTGTTCCATTGTAGTAATAGTGCCTCAATTGTCTTAGGTGATGTCGTGAGTAAGAGCTTGCGCGATCACTATTTTGTTTTGTCGTAATGGTGGTTTTACTGTAGTAAACTGCGAAGGATTTTTGTTTAGTTTTAAACACTCCGATCACAATAGAGGAGTCGATTGCAAATACATTGCGGTACATCTTGGATGTACGTGCTGAATTAGGCAACAAGTGTTTGCGTGCTTTCTACGCTCGAAACAATGCTAGCGCCACTAGTATGATAACAAAGTAGGAATAAAACAGCATTGGCGCAATCTTCAAAAAAAAGGAGTAAAGCTTTTACAATAATCTATTACCGATGCAGTACAAGTAGTACATGTAAAGTGCTACAAAATTTGTTATAGTTAACACCAACTGTTGTCGAGTTCAAGTGCAATAGGCAACTACCGAACCAAAAAATGTCACAAAGTACAAGTAAACCGTTATTATTAAACCGCCAAACACAAACACACGAGCCCTTAAAAAGACTTTACTCTGAAAACTCTTCTTCTTCCTCGAGAGGCATCTCATTGTACTCGTCTACAGCGTCCAAGTCCTCGAAATCTTCATCACCGTCTTCTTCCATAGCATCACCAGGTTCCCAATCGTCGTCTACGCGAACCTTTTTTCTGCTCTTACGTGGAGGCTTGAAGAAGCCAGGATCGATCATCTCGATTTCCAAGTTATCTTGGTCGATATCTTCGTTGTCGATCATATCCCAACCTTTTGAGAGCGCAGCGATTACAGGGAAGTAATCTCTAGGGATGTGGTCGAGTTCTTCTGGAACAAAGTATCCGTGCTCGCCACGGGTTTTGTTTAAGAAAATACCATCAGCGCCATCGTTATCTGCAATGTAGAGGCCAGAACCACTATGCGTAGAAGATAAGAAAAGGAGTGCTAGAAGGACGGAATTTCAAAAAAGAAAACTGAAAAAAAAAAAAATTTATCGCTTTTTTGGTCGTTCGGTTTTTAGTTGTGCCGGTAAGAAAATCTCTTGGAACTGGACAAAAAAAAAAGTTTTGGGTTTTTTTTACATGTGGTGTGCTAATAATCGCAAAAAAGGTAAAATTGCTCCTCAGTAGGAGTGGTGCACCTCTACGCATTGTTTTTGGATCGCAGAATTCGCTACGAAAAAACGAAAAAAAAAACTATCTCGCTACGCACCGATACTCGCTAAAGTTAACCAAATCGCCATACTTGATTTTTCCAAGGTCGCTGGCGTGTGATGGGAAGGTATCGATTAAATATTTCAAGCGCAGGTGCATTGAAAATGCGTTCATCTCCTCGAGTGCCTGTGCCATAGCAGAGTTGCAAAATTCGAATACTTTGGCCTTTCCTTCTTCTCTAAGGGGTGGGTTTTCTTCAACTATTGGCTCTGGAGCTGGTGCTGGTTCTGGTGCCTCGGTTGGTGCTGGTGTGACTGGTGTGATGGCCTCAGTAGCCGTAGTTGTAGGTACTGAAGGAGTTTCAGAAGCAACAGGCGTAACCTCCTTTGGTTCTTCTTTGGCAATTGGTGCGTCCTCGACCTTTTGCTTTTTAGTTTCTGGTTCGGTTGGGCTTGGTTCGCCTTCCTCTCTTTCACGTTTTTTGTCCGACATGCTCTAATACCACTCGTGTGAGTTCGCAAAACGACTGTTGATTGGTTTTAGGGAAAAAGAAAGTAAATTTTGAAAAAAGTGTGCAGTGCTGGGTTCATCGTCGCTTTGCCGTACCTGAAATGTTATAGATCTAAAGATGTAAGGTGCGTATCGCTGTTGGGGGTAGCAAAAGAGCTGATGCTTTTGATTAAAGCGATAAGTGCGGAAATTATCCAAAGAGTCTCAAGTACGAAAAAAATAACCGTTAAGTCCAACAAAAACTCTAAAATGTAACGGTAGTATCATGGCTCCTTTCGATTTGTTACCGGAATGCTTTAAAACAGTGATTAATGGTCGTCTTAACACTAAACACGTTTATGAGGGCTTCACGTCTAGAGAGGTGTGGAAAGAAGGTAGGATAAGTGGTAAGAAAGCGATTGAGGAGCGTTTCGTTTTTGGTTATTTCAAATTTGTGCAGTTTTTTTCTATAATCGTCTACAGTAACGTGTTAAGGCCATGGGTGAATACTGGAGGAAACGGACCACTTCATCAATTCAAAAAAGGCATAAAACAATTTATGACGCTCAAACTTCAGCAATCATCAAAGCACGTTATTTTAGAGCCTCGTTTTTAAAAAAAATTCTTTGTTCGTTGGTTTTCTGGACTTTTTTCGCTGTTTGAATTCTCCTATCTACAAATTCTTCTATTGAGCTTTTGAGACGTTTTTAAACGTTTGTGGTTTGATAAACTTTTTTAACCAAACAGAAGGCTTTTATGTACACTCTGAAAATGATTTATTACTTCTACGCCGGCGTATTAATACGTCCAGCTAAAACCTTCTGCTGGCAAGTTTTTGTTTTCACAATTTCTTTTTTTTTTCAAGAGTACGCATAACAAGAATACAACCCGCGCTAAGTACGCTCTTTTGGTATCTTTCTACGTCGGCGTTTTTTTTTTAATGCCAATTGCTTCCCAAATCTCCCCGTAGTACTTCTTTTATGGGTTATTTACGCTGAAATACGCTTGCTTTGATCCTATGTAGACAACCATGTAGAGTGAGATTTGTCTTGTTCTTCTCCATTGACGTGTGATATAATTGGTGATTTAACGTAGTTTACGCGTATTTTGGAGCGTTCGTATGTCTAGCGTCATTTTACAAAGATATCACTACTAGGATGTGTATCTTCCTCCCGGTTCATCTTGTAGAACGCCGGAGGAATAACAGCGCATTAGAGCACTTTTTCGTGAAGAAGAAAATTGTTGGTGGCACCTCACAACACGTAAATATCTGGCACGTACGAGTTGAATAAAAAGCAATTTCTAGATAGTATTGTAGTTTACAGCTCTTGAAGAAACCGTCCAACAAATTGTAGAGGTTTTTTTCTTCAGAGACCTTACACGGTTTCGTATGACACTACAGTCAATGGGGGAAAGCTTGGGTCATCTTCTAGGCAATTAATACAATTGTAAAGCATGATCTTGGTTACTTGTAGGACGCGTAGCTGTGTTGCGCATCCCGTTACCTTATTGAAAAACTATTTCAGAATATCGTCGTATGACGATTGAATGGATTCCTTTGACTGTTGTCTTTAGACATAGCTTACTCTTTTATATTGTAGACAATGTTGTAGAAGCAAAAGCTTCAACAGTGGTATTAAGGTACCCCTGACGAAGCGGTAGCTACTCTGTTCTGTGGATTGTTGACAGCGAAGCAAACGTAAATTTATACGAATACAGCACAATAAGATCCATACCGCAGAACATTATTGAACTTTTGCCAAGTCTCAGACCTTTTGTCATGTGGCCATCTAAAGAAGAACCCACTTCACTTTATTTCTGAATCAGATGTAGGTAATATTAATTATAATTATAATAATCGTAGCATTTAACGAGTTAACAGTGCTATTCTCTCTTCATTTAATAATGCCAATTCCTTTGTTGATCGTTTACTAAAAACAATGTATGTGAATATTCACAAGTGGAAAGTTATCGTTTTTTTTCTCTACCTTGATACACATGGAGGTATGAAACCTGGATAGAATAAAGGAATATGTCTGCTTATTGGAAATGTAGTATATGGTGTTTGAGTGCCTACAGTTTTGAGTAAAACAGTGAGGCCAAACAACAACTTGAAGAAAACAGCAAAAAGAGAAGGTTTTGGTACCTGTTGTTTTATCAATTGCTATCGAATCTCGTGTTCCAATGGTATCACTCCTTACTGCTAAAATTCTATCACTATCAAGCCCTGTTAGAAAGTAAATCGCGTTAATAGGAGAACCCAAATCAGTGAATGACGAAGGTTCAAGAGCACAGTTGTCTGAAGGAGGAGAAAGCAATGTTGAGGTTTCAATTGTTTGAAACACAGTATTACTTCTATCGGTAACAGCTATAGTAGTTGTTTCACCATCAACCACCACTACGACCAAAACAAGGTTAACACAAACCCAAGAAACCTTTTTTTTTGACGTACATCCAAAAATTTGATCGAAACTGTTAGTTAATGTACATGAGTATATTACAGATACACAGTTATTCGTGTTTGTCACATCAAGTTTGTATGTTCTTAATGCCCCAAGAAAAATAGCAATGAACGTTGTATCATCAATAAACTGACCTCCAATACCAAGAAATATATCTGAGAATTCGCCAGTGCATATTAATGTGTTGTCAATTGATTTAACTATTACTTTTAGTACGTTGTAGCGAAACAACCAGCAACAAGTATGCCTGTAAATAAGAATATTAGTGTGACAAAAAAAAAAAAAAAAGTGAAACTTGTACTTACCACAAAATCCGGCTAGAATAGGCGTAGCTGGTCCTTTATTTAACGGTGACTTCATCATCATTGCTACTGTGATAGGTACTACAGGTATCAAAGTACCACAGGCAATACCAGCTGCGGCTTGATGACCTAAGACGCGATTACAAAAACAATCGCAAAACGAAAAAAAAAAAACCGTTGTTATTTTGCTGTACCTTCTGGTAGACTAGCAACAGCATCTGCCACTGTATTCCACTAGATTCAAGCATTGCAAAAAGAATCATTGAGCCACCAAATCTCTCCCGGATATGTTTATGGTGGCTTCATCATTATCTGGTCCTGATTTCATACAGACTTAGAGTGTAGCCACTTGACTTGCTTCACAAGTGGTTGTACTGATGCAATTATTGTAGCAGTTGTACTGAGTGAATTGCACATTGTCAACAAGAGTTTGTCAGAGCTTAGGTTGCACTTAAACTTCTTATACACAAAGTCTAAGTGTTGTGGAGTGTATCACTACGCTACAGGACTTATATACGCACTCTATTTAGAGTATGGTGGAACCTTACACGATATAAGCTGTAGCACCTTTAGCCACAGCTGACAAACAACTTAACGGCCGTAACTTAGTTCTATTCATTGAACTTCACTTTAGTGTTCTTATGCAAAGTGTTAAGACGTAACATGTCGATGAATGCACGGGAAGCAGCTGTGTACCAAGCGAGTATTGCTGAACAGGTAAACGTCTTTTTAAACAGATTTACGATTATAACTCATTTTAATTTCAGTCAGAGCAGTATGAGGATATGGTAGAAGCGGTGGAAACACTTGTAGCCTTAGTAAAAGAAGATAGAAAGAAATTATCTGAAAACGAGAGAAATCTCGTTTCCGTTGCGTTTTCCAATGTTATAGCAACATTGAGGGCATCTTACCGCACAATTTTCGTTTAGAGCAGTTACGCTTTTTGTTAACCAACCCTCAATGTAATGTGGTTCTTAGGCTGGCAGATGAATCGACTGTGTATGTAGTAACAGCATACAGAAAGAAACTTGAATTTGAAATCATAGAAGCAAGCAAACGTGCCATAAAAGTATATGACACTATTCTTTCAATTAAATATCTGTACAGTCTTTACAGCGAAACTAAGTTTATCTACACATCCATTAAAAACAAATACTATGGATATATCATTGAGGCTTCATATGGTGATGATAGAGAGGAGTATACACAACAATCTATCCAAGTATTACAAGACATTTATGATTGTATTTCAGAGTTGTATCCATGTTGTCCTCCTGTTCTTTCTTTTCTTTTGGCACAAAGCAGGAAACAATATGATCTTGGAAATAAGAATGAAGCTATTGAAATGGCACAGAAGGCTTTTGATGATGGTGTAAGTAACATTGATAGAGTAGATGAAGATACATATAAAGAAGCAACCTTAATTCTTCAATGGCTACGGGACAACATTGCTGAATGGAAAGCTGCTAATGACTTGACTTAGAAGTTTGGTTATTTGTATATCTATAATAAAAAAGAATGAACCTGACAGATAATACCTTTTGTAGCTGAAGTCAACAAACATTTTAGGACAAAGCGCGACATGTCAAGGTTTGTTAAAATTTCTCTTGTTATATTAGTTATGCCACAAACATGTACTTCTTGGAGAGATTGCGGGTTTCGTAAAGCAATGCCTCAGAGTGACGTGAAATTTCCTGAGATTTTCGTAAAAAATTTGAATTCGGGCTCATTTGAAGGCGGTTAGTCAGTTACTAATTTTGGTAGCAGGCTAAGCTAGGCTGGACAACTACTATGTACATTATATTCATACTAAGCGGATACTATACATATGTTGTATTCTCTTGTATTGAACAAGACAGTAAATAACAACAACTAGCAAAAAACGTGGCAATGATCTAGAACCTTGACTACTGGTACGGAGTTATCTTTTTGTGCATCCACACAACGAGGACAACTTCCGGTTCAGTTTACAAGGTGGAGAGTGTACGATTGAGAAGTTCGTGGATAACCGTGATTTTGTAGTAAAATACTAAAAACTAAACAAACTTAAGTTTAATAAACTACAACGAGGTTATGACAAGAATAATAGCAAACGAATAATAGGCGGCTATGACGTTTTGCTAGTGATTAATCTGCTTCCGTGATATCAAGTGCTTTTTTTATCACTTAAGCAAACACAATTGTTTTGAAACCAATCACATTACACCTCTTGTTACATCACAGCGTCTCTTATTACATAAATACCTTTGATCACATGCATTTTACATCTGTACTGGTGTTATTGGCCTTAATTATATGTATTTCTTGTCGCGAAATATCTCCTGGATATATTTATGGTGTTGCTTCACCAACAGGTCCTGAAAATGTTGAATTATTTTATACAGACTTAGAGCTTAACAATGGTAAAATTACTCTTACGACCTTGTTTCATACTCATATATTACAGCTCCTACTCCTTTGGGCGTGACTGCTACGTTTGATACTCCAGACACACAATTTCCAATCATAAGTAAGCCAATTTTTTGATGTGCTGTTTTTACAGGCTGATGACACTTTCTAGTACCTTCATTAGATGGCTCAATGATTCTCATGTCGAAGTCAGAAACCGATGGCACACGAAAAGTAATAGTTAAATCAATTGACAACACCTTAATATGCACTGGCGAATTCCCAGAATTTGTTGTTGCTGGTCAATTTATCGATGAAACAACAATCATTGCTTTGTCTTCTACATTTACAACAGTGCAAACATACAAACTTGATATAACAAATACAAACAACTGCGTATCTAGAATATATTCATGTGCATTTAGGAACAGTTTTGGTGTTGATTTTCTCGGGTGTACGTTTGTTACCAATATTTTCGTTCTTCTTTTTTTCTTAATAGTATTGCTAACTTTTTCGCCCATAGTGGTAGTTGATGGTGAAACTACAACATTGGCTACATCTGAACGAGCATTTACTTTAATTCGTACTATTGATACATCAGCTTTTTTTGTTCCAGGACCTTGTACTATTGAGAGTACATCGTTTAATTTTGTTACTTCTATTTATGGTACTTATGTACTAACAAAGCTTGATGATACTAGAAATATTGGTATCAAAATAGTATCACAACCACCACGAATGTCAATAGCAATTGATAAAACAACAGGCACTTATCTTCTCTTCAATCGTTTATTGTTTATTATTTTTGGGCTTACATGATTTGTAGGCACTCAAACACCTTATGGTACATTTCCATTGACCCTTGGTTTGCCTACGTTCTATCCTGGTTTCATAGCTACATGTGTATCAAGGTTACAAAGAAAAACTATCCACTTGTGATTCCTCACTTACCTTGTTTTTAGCAAACGATCAGTAATGGCATTGGCATCATTAACTAAAGAGAGAATAGCACTGTTAACTCGTTAAATACTACTATTATTTAGTCAATTACACGTTCACAATTCGATAAAAGTATTTTGTTCTTAAAGTGCAACCTAAAGTTAAAGAACTTCTAATCCAATCGCTTGGAAAAATCTGGCGCTGGTCACAACTCTGGTATAAACGCTGTTAGTCGTATACTGAGAGAGCTGCAGCCCCTAGTTGCAGTAGCGAGACTTAAAGTAGTTTCACTATAGTCTAAACTACAAGATGGAACTGTAAGAAATAAGAAGCACCGTATGGTAAGATCATATCATTTCAAGGGTTGTAATTGTTTTCGTATTAAGGGAAAAAACGTGCAAGGAGTATGGTTACAAGTTAAACGAGGTTGGTTATATTTCATCCGCAAATGTTACGCTTTTTTGAGGTTACCATTACCAGCCCACCCTTTCTGCTCATTGATTGATCAATCCGTATCAGGTTTAAGTATGCTTAAGTCATGAGTGGTAAGTTGATTGATTTACTTCAACCTTTTACCGTACAGCACCGCAACACTACTTGTGCATAGTTATTATAATGTCAAAAAAACGCTTAGTAACCGTAAATCAAAGGTACATACACTAAAATAAAATTATCGTTTCGTTTGTCTATTTTGTTGTTCTAATATCAAAAAGGAGACAACCAGGCATTCTAGAACTCCCTACAGAGATATTAGCTCTAATTTTGAAGCAAACAACAAAATCAAGATTTGCGGCTTGTCAATCTTGTCATCATTTTGCATCAATCATTCACGACATCATCGGATACGAAAGTGTTGTTATTTCGACCATCGCACAAGCAAAAGCACTCTTAAAACATGCCAGCACTCTTAAGCAAACAAAGATCAATATTGTTAGTTACTCCTCTGATATTGTCAAAGAATTTGCTGGTGTTCATACGATAAACCTTTTTAACTGTGATATCACTGATGACAGTATTAAAGCACTATCAGGTGTTCATACTATTACCCTTCAAAGTGATCGCATTACAGATGAGGATATCAAAGCACTTGCAGGAGTACATACAATTGCTCTTAGTTGTTGTGACAGTGTTACAGATGAAGGAATCAAAGCGCTTGCTGGTGTTCATACAATAAACCTTAGAGAATGCTTTGAAATAACAGACGAAGGTGTTAAAGCACTGGCCGGTGTTCATACAATTAATCTTGGATGGTGTATGGGTATTACAGACGAGGGCATCAAACCACTTGCTGGTGTTCATACTATATGCCTTAAAAGCTGTGAACTTATAACAGACGAAAGTCTCAAAGTGCTGTCAGGTGTTCATACCATAGACCTTTCAGGGTGCAAACTTATTACTGATGAGGGTATCAAGGCACTTGCTGGAGTACACAGCATTACCATGAAGGAATGTGACCATGTAACCGATGAAGGTCTCAAAGCAATTTCAGGTGTCCACACTCTAGACCTTATGTGTTGCAATATTACAGATGAGGGTATTAGGGCAATTGCTGGCGATGTTCACACGATTAGTATTTATAGGTGTGAAGGCATCACTGATGAAGGTATTAAAATGCTTTCAGGTGTCCATTCTATTGACCTTGCATGTTGTGACAGGATTACAGATGAGGGCATCAAGGCACTTTCTGGTGTGCACACCGTTAAGCTTAAATTTATGGAAGGCATCATTGATGGTAAGGAAGCTCTTTCTGGTGTCCATTCCTTATATATTTTTAATGGCAACATCCTTTCATCTGAGGGTATCAGGGCACTTTCTGGGCGTTTTTAGATGTATTAGATACGTAGCAGCACTACAAACAAAGCTGAAGACTAAGTGGTATTGCACTCTCTATCTCCAACCACTCTGACACTACAGCTTCTATCTATCCACTATCACATCTGACGTTGACTTCTACAACAAACAGTGCCATCAGTACAATATCAAAACTGTAATGTGCTGTTATTCAATAAAGTTTACAAACCAATGTTTGGGTGAATTGATCCAAGTGGTTTAGGATTGCAATGTTCTGTACATCTTGCAAGATGTGAAATTTTTATTTGCAATACTAGGCATATGTAAGTAGGGATCTAGAGCATGTGAATACATTGATGAGTAGTTTATATTTGCTCATTAAGCTCGAAATTGTTGTTTGCATTAAAGCAACAATATCCGAAAGACTATTATAACTTGTTCTTTTGTTGGACAAAAGAACGTCCAAAAAATACGTGTGTCAGTGGACACAAGACAAAACAGCGTTTACTGTAAATGACGATAGAATTCTAAGGCTTAGTCCCTACAAGAACTCTTTATTCAACAAGTTAAATGCGTGCAGTGCCAGCTTGTTTTGCCATGTACATGTAGACTTTGATAATAAATTTATGGCACAATACATAGGGAAAGTAGCTAAAAGACAAAATTCTATCTAACGCTTGAGAACACCTCCCTGTTTTTTGCTCAATCACAAGTTGT